>NTHP01000134.1:1245293-1261816 GCA_003416845.1 Oplegnathus fasciatus | reverse complement strand
TGTGTGTGTGTGTGTGTAAGGAGTGTAGAGCCACTAGCAAGGGGACCTCGTTCCTCAGACAATGAGCCAGCCATCTCCCTCCTGTTCTCCATCCCATGTTTGGGACTAGTAATGCGTGAGATCAATTAGGATTGGTTGAGAGGAGGCTCTGAAAGGCTCAGAGGTGACCCTGTCAGAGCTCTGGGGTATATTTTTGGGGGTGGGAGTCAGAGAGAAACCCCTCTAAATACACAAACACACACACACACACCTACTTATGTGTGCTCCTCACAAATGATATACAGCCACGCACTTATGCTTGCAAAAATCTACACAGTCTTGTTAATAAACACGTATTCACTTCAATCACCATCACACCCTCTCCACCGTTCCTGCTATCCTGATAATCCTCCACCCCTGAGGTGTGGACAAGCCCAAATCCTAGGGGTCCTTGTCCTCCTGAATAGCAGGCTAAAAACCCTGGCCGGATTAGCCCACTGCCTCCAAAATGTGTGGACTCAGCTTAAAATTGCTACCCCCTCTCAGCATGACCCTCTCTCCCGGCTATTGTGTTTGTCCCACCAGTGTGCACATATGTGAACAATATGTTGTTTCTTAAGGTGACGATAAGCTGGAGTCAATGGTTTTAGTTCAAGACCAGAGGAGCATGCAAGGAGTCTTAATGAAGATGCTTTAGGAAATGGAGAGTTTATCTTAGAGATGACATCATATGGCTAAGAAGACTCAGACGACATACCATTTTGAATATATTAGGGAACTTCCAAATTTAATAAGCAAAATTTAAATTCAAATTTAATTTCTTTTGAAGAATAATAGTATAACTTACTGCCTACAACATATTGCGTATATCAGTCTGTACTGTTACATAGGGCCTGTACTTAATTGGGCACAAAGAAACAAAAGTAAATAATAGTAAAACTGACAAAACCAAATGAAGGCCTAAATGGTCTTTTCTGAGGAACCGAGACACCACCCAGGACTTGTTGGACCGGATCCAAATAATACTCCGTCAAATTGGGTTGGGTATGGGGTTTCGTTTTACTGCTGTGGGTCTCGGGTCTGTGCATCAATATACTGTATCTAATACCTGACTGGATCTGAAGGGATCCGAGCATCAATCGAGCATCATGCTGCTCCTGGTGTTGGTGTGCTCTCTTTATTTAGGTCCAACATTTTGGACCCGTGAAGACCTCTACCTGGGGGTTCCTGATTGTTTTAGGGCACATGCATCAGCCAGGTGACTTTGGTGATATAGATACTCGCCTGCGTTTGCACTTGATGAGGTATCCCAGTACAAAGCACCCCCTCTGGTGGTCATCTAGAAGTCATGGAACTGCAGTTACATTTGTAACTCATTAAATGTTATTAATGAATGATTGGTCCTATTCCAGACTGCTCTTGATCACTTTGAACTATTTGAACTCTGAACTTCCGACCTTCCTGGTTCTTTAGCTGACAGTGGGGGCTTGTAATTGTAAGAGAGCTTTGTACGGGCGTTGTTTGGGGTTTTAGGGGTACTTGTTTCCTGCTAGGGATCAGGATTGTAGGACACAATACAGACCCTAGGGGTTGGGTGACTAAGAATGCATCAGATGAGGTGTGTTCATGTGTGTGTGTTTGAGAGGGTTTAGGTAGAGCTTGTTGACATTGCAGGGCTTATGGTAAGAGGGCTTGTTGGGCTGTGGGGTTACTTGTTGGGTTCATGTTGCAAGCAAAGGTCACAGTAACAGACCGTTGTGCGCACACACACACACACACACACACACTATATAAATAAATTATCTGTGCTGCTTGTTTTAGTGTTTGGAGTCCTCCACCAGGGGAGGAGAGCAATGCTTTCCCTGTTCCTGCATTAGTGAGTGTGCGTCTTTGTGTGTGTGAGTAATCAAGAGCCAAGCATCCTAATGAAGCCTAATAGAGCCTTCTTCACTACAGCTGTCATTGTCTGAATGGCTACTAGCCTTTCAGCCTCTCAGTCATCCCTATTATCTCCCACAGACTTCACCTATCACCCCCGCTGGTAAATACTATAAGCCCAGAATGTTTGAGTGTTGTGAGGGAGAGCAGTGGGGAGGGGGGGGCGGTTAGCTGGTCATTTCTGTGTGTATATCTGATATTTGCTGTAGTATGGGGACTGTTTCTGACAGGATGATGTTTGTAAAGAGGAGAGAGGATACAAGTCAGCATAGGTAACATATGTAGTGTCTGAACTAGGCACATAAATACCCTCAAATAAGCCAATCATCACTACACTTGACAGTCTTGTGTTCTTGTCACTTCCTGTTGCAGTGTTGGACAGGTGTGTGTGTGTGTTTTCTGTATCCAGTGGATCTGTCACAGTCATGTATGCGTGTTTAATGTGTTGTACTAGTGTCTAAGTGTTCTTAGTCACTGTGTGTGTATGTGTGTGTGTGTGTGTGTGTGTGTGCGCATATGAGCATGTACGTGTGTGTGTGTGTGTTGTAATAGGTGCCCCCCGTAGCCTCCCCTTGTGCCAAGCCTTTAGCGGAGCCCTGTTTGCATAATTATGCTAATTCATTGTGCCATAGTGCTAATTAGACCTTGTTAGACAATAGCGCGAGACTGGGAGCTGGCAGGCATACACACACATACACAGACACACACACAGACACACGCTCACTCAGACTGTTGTGTCAATGACAAGGTTTGTGGTCCCCCTCTGCGCTGTTTATAACATGCTCTCTATAGAAATGGCTCTCTACTAGTGTGCTCTGGACTGAGCTCAGGTGTCTCTTACGATTTTGATTTCAGCTAATGGAACGAAAATCAATGTGAAATAACAATACTACACGAGCTTCCTCAGAATCTAATAAAATTGGTCCATGCCCATATTCTCATTCACTCTTGTTCCTCAGAGCTGTTGTTGATTGCTCCTTTGCCAACAATTTGTTGTATTTTTCTAAACTCCACTTTTGTTATCATTGTACATTGTGACAATAACCAGTCAGACACACCTCCGTTTACTTTCAGTTGACCATGTGATTTGATTATGAGTCAGTCCAGGCCCTGTGCCTAAAGACAAAATTGGCAAATTTTTATAATTTTTTGAAATACACATTTCTTGAAATACTGATAGATAGAAGGCATTTTGAAGGACATCGTATTGGCACTAAAATTCACATACTTCTCTTGACACTATTAGAAAGAAAAAAAAATCATATTGTTAATAGATTCTTAGCTTATTTTTAACTTGTTTTCAAGACATTTGATCTAAGTACCCTGTATTGTTGGTAGAGTTTTTAAAATGTAAAGAAATTCTACTGCATGAATTAATTCAAATGCCCCAACTGGGCTTTAGAATTTTCTCATAGTATGCAACACATATCCCACTAACTGCTTCAGGAGAGACTGAATAGATGGCTTAAGTTATTGGAAATTTGCAGGAGCTTGTGTTAAAGGACAAAAACAACAGTTTTACAATTATGGATGGTGTGGTTGAGAGTAATTAAATCCAAATGTGTATGCTCAGCATTATGGTTTTCTGAGCTGCAGTGGGGTTTTTTTATAGGACAGACAGGCTACATGTACCACAAAGTGGTAAACAGCGATCAATAAATGTGGCTTGCCACACAGCCTGCACTGTTACTGTTTCCACTCAAACATTTTGTTGATGGAGGTTGTTGGTAGTTTTGGTGCTGGAATTGACCTCAGAGTTTTTTTTCAGTATAAATTTTAAGAAATTGCGTGATTAAATAATTATTGTTTTCTTCTTAAATAAGTACAGAAGAAACAGTTATTATAGACATTATGTTGTTTGATTAACGTGTTTAAAAACAAGCCAAATTAATTGTACCAAGCACAATTAAATGCAATTTTGTATGTCTGCTACGTTTGTATGTTCTTTACAGTTGATAAAAATGACTGAAATGCTCCATAACTGTTGTTTAAGAGCATTTTTAGCCATTGCCACAGTGATTGTTTCTAAGTCAATAATTTAACCACTAAACACAAAAAGACGATTACACAGTAAGTGGATGTGGCTTTTAAAGTGTGTATGCACAGGCATGTAGTGTGTGTGTCACTTTGTGGTGTAGGGGTGGGGGTTGGAGGTAGCGTAAGCAAGACTTGAGTGGCTTGAGGGCACATTGAAAGAGTTGCTGGTTGACTTAATTGAAAGTAATTGATTTTCGCTTCTGTAGCCTTGTCTCCTCCATCCGTTCACTGGAGGAAACAAGAAACGGGGACTTGCCTGAAGTAGTGTTGGGTGTTAGAAGCTTCTTGACACTCGAGAAGTAAACAGTCGCCACACTATATCTGAACACAACTTGATGCTAATGTGCAGATGCAGACATAAATGTTTATGCACATGCACACACACACTCTCTCTCTCTCACACACACACACACACACACATATATATATAAACACACATGCACATGCACGCTGAAATTCCCTGCAGTAAACCACCATTATGACTTTGAGCACAATAGAGATTGAAGGTGAGCTGTTGGGTGTAGCTTTGCTCAGGGAGTCCTCTCCCATTATAGCCAGCAGTTGATTATGTGAATTTGTGCATGACTGAGAGTTTGCGTGTGTGTGTCCAGATGCGTGTGCACGTGTGCACTATTACCAGTAAGCGGTGGGGATTAAGTTCAGGAAATGAGTAGAGCGTTAAAGGGTGCTTCCCTGCCCAGTGCTTTTATATTGTCACCACTGCTAATACTCAGCTAATTACAAGGACATACTTTAACAGCAAGCTCAGCCTGTAACCCTCATGTCTCCCCACTTCGTTCCCTCCCTTTCTTAGGTTACCTCCTCACCCTAGAATTAGGGGATGAAATGAAAGAAAGAAAGAAAAAGGAAAGAGTAATAACAGGTCGCTCCCCTCCCTAAAAGCTCGCCCTCCCTCTGGACGGATACAATTATTGGATTTTTCTCCATTTAAGTCACCCAACCCCTATGTGCCCCTCCTGGCAATGTCCCCCATGGTGCCTAAGCTCAGCATACACTGGCCCCTCCAACCATGTAACACACACACCCAAAGAAAGAGAGTGAGAGAGAGTATATAATATCATTTAGTTGTGATTAACGGTTGGAACACCTTGCCATCTAGTAGGCCCTATCACCAACATACAATATATTTCATCCTGTTAGCTTTAAAGCTTTTATTCATAAATATAAAAAAGAAGACGTGTTAAAAGCTAAGGAGGCCAGACAAGGACGTGCTCCAGCCGTGCTGTTAATTCTCATATAGCGCAAGTAGTTATGCTTTATTAGTTGCTATGCAAACTCTTGTGGTAATCGTAGCTAGGAATATTTCTTTTTTCACTTAAAATTTTTTTTATACTCCTTTGAGTAAAACATTTCAGTCAGTACACAGGCATTACGATTCATTCAAAGCTATAAAATATTACATTTCACTGTGATTGTACCTTATATGATTACATGTGACAAATAAACACAATTGATGTATTGAAAACCCTCAAAGATATTATTTTCTCTGATTATAGCTACTTATAGTATTTATTTTTGATTGCAGAATATTTTACATCTGGATTTTACATCATCACCTGCAGTCACGATGATTCATTCCCCCTTGGGTATAGCTGCACAATAGTACACAAGAGTGGTGGAAATTTATGGAACTTTTAAGTATCAAAGCTACATACATACATTTTTAAAATGGTGTTTCTTAAATCAAATTGAAGCATGTACCCTTTTTCATGTTAACACCAACTGCCTGTGTATACTTTGTTTGTATGTGTTTGCATGCTTATTTGTGTGTACCATAAATGTATGCACACACACAAATTTGCTGAGTATGCTTGCATTAGAGAGGTGAGTGATTAGTGCATGGTAGTTAATTTGGCTCTCCTCCCTCTTGTACCCATCAAGTGCACCACTGTGTACTTCCAAAGGCACAAGTGCGCATTTGCAAGAGCAAGAGTGTGTTTGTTTATGTCTGTGTGTGTGAATGTCCCTGATGATGTTTAAAAACAAATAGATGATTAATGTGATTAGTGTGTTGGTCGGGGAGTGAAACCGCTATAGTAAATGGCTACATGGGCATATGGGAATAGGCTTTGGCTCCACTCCAAACGCTCAGTTTGTGTTTGTCTGTGTTGCAGTATTTCCTTGCCTTGCGTTGGTTTCACAATTTTGTGCAACACAGCTGATGTAAAGCTATAAAGAATAATTTTGCAGTTTTTTAATATTTTTTTTTCCAGATTACAGATTCAGATTCACATTGACATAACAAAAGCACAATTTGCTTGGGAGGCAGTTTCCCAAAAGGTTTCATGCCTCTGTCTTCTGCCTTTTAAAGGATAGCAACATAAAGATTTTTTTGATCACAAAACCCATTTCAGGAACTTAGGAAACTTTTTAAGAGCTCAAGAACTGCAGTTTGTCTACAGGAATATGATTATAGGTTCAGTACCTTGGCTGTAGTGTCCCCAGAAGTCGTACCAACTGATGAGCTATTACTGGAGGTAGATGCTTTGACTTTATCTTCTGTTTAATTTACAGTGTTGGATGGACATGCAAAATATATTTTTATAAGACACTGTAAGTATGGAGAGTCATTGTTAATTATCAATAAATTGATCCTCAGTTGGGACTGGGATTATTTCCTCAAAAAGCCCCAACAGCAAGGTGGAGCAGCTGCCTGTCAGCCTTCAACCTGTCAACATGTCTTTGCTGAAAGTGCTAATGTGTTTGCTATTTAGCTAAGGAGCCATTAACTTGCTTAGTGACTCACTATACAGCTTTAATGCACAAACTGCTACAGTACTTGTTCACTCTGTCAGTCTCTCTCTATCTGGAGACTCTCTAAATAGCCCCACAGGGGCCTTTAACTGTCAGTTGGCCGTGCTAACGCTAAAGTAGGTGTTGACGCTAATGGGTGTGCTAAATGCTAATGTGAGCTAGCGTGGGCCTCTGAGGGGAAAGTTAACTGATTTTCGAGTGGCCCCCTGAGAGACTGCCCTAATCGCTAACTAGCTGTAGCATCTCTCTGGGGCTCCAGGCTGAAGGCACTAAAGCTGTTGCGGCTACTCTTCCTGCTAACTGCCACATTGTGCTGTGGCTTTACTCTTTCATTTTAGAATAATATGTAAAAAATATTTAAATAAGTGGTCTTTTATCTGTGTTTGACATTAGCCACTTGGAGACGTTAGAAAGACTTAAAGAATGAGACAGTGACAAAAATATATCTATCTATGTATATATAATGGCTTTTGATGAGTTTATGGCCTATTTCACTCTCTCTCTCGCTCTCATACTCTCTCATACACTCACACACACGTATTGTCACTCACTCAAACACACACACACACACACACACACACACACACACACTAGATGAGACATAATCTGCATCGAAAGTCTTATTATCTATTAATTATGGTCTTGTGTATTTTTATATTTGTTATTTAAGTAGGCTGCTCGTTAATGTAGCCACTGGCCTCCATTTTAGAGGTGGTGACTAAAGGCCCTCAGAGCAGATGATGTTAGTAAATGATCACTTATGGGCCAAATGAGGTCAATGGCTGGGAAGACACTGATTGTTATGAAAGTCACTTTTAGTAATGAAATGGTTTTGGAATATGCTCGTATCATAGCACAGCTGATGACCAGTGTATCCCTCACAACGGCCAGTAAATAATGTGCCTACACACAAGAAAGTGTGAACTATGAAATCACAGCAGAAATCCAGTCCAAAAACCAAAGGTATCCAGTTTACAATGATATAAAACAGATAAAATAGAACATTTCCATTAGAAACTGCATCCACAGAATGTTTGATATTAATCAATTAATCGACTAATTGTTTCAGCACTAATTTAGAGCACATGCATTGTATGAAACAGTTGAGGAGCTTGCCTTCACAGTGATTTGAGAAAAGAGCGTTAAAAAAGTGTTAAAATGTTAAAAAAAGGACAAAATAATGGATGCATACAGCAAATACATGTTTATTGAATTTATTGAAAGACTACACAGGGTATGTTGTTCATCTTGCTTACTTCAAAGCACGGCACTTCAAAAGTTTCTCCAAAATAAACACTGCTTTAACAGACTTAATTTCTTTTGGAGAGCAGGAAGGGGAAGAAGTAGAAACGAAGGAGCAATGACACCCTTTCCAACCTTGTATTTTACCCTCTTTATCCCTTTATCTCTAAAGATATTGGGGTACAGGCCTGATACACCACTAGGTGCAGATGTTGATAAACAAAAAATAATTTTTCAAGGCTCATATTCACACATACACAACAAACCTGTGTGCAATATGTGTGTGTGTGTACTTAACATGTAAGTATGTGGGGGTGTGTCTCAGTAGGGACAGAAGGGATTACAGGAAGATTGGTGTGCAACCAGGTTGCTAGACGGATCCCCTCCAAACTCTCCGTGCTGCCCCACTGGGCCTTTCATCAAGGGTGTGTGTGAGTGTGTGTGTGTGTTCAGGGCTGGAACTAGAGAGGGAGGGTTAAGTGTGGGATCACAGATGGAGACATAATTTTTCAGTACCCTCCATCTTCTTCCTCTCTCCCTTTCTTCCTTTTCGCCACCTCTCTGTGTGTCTTTTGACTTCCTTTCTTCTCTATTCATCTTTCTCCTATTGTGGTTTTAAATGATACTGTTAAAACGTCTTTTTAGGCGTAAAAACCAGGCTTCAGGCAATTCCCATTATTGTGGTTTGTAGACTTTAATAACAAACATTACCCTCACCCTTACCTTAACTTTCTTTAAGATAAACCTGAACACAATGATTTGATTGATGTAGCTGTGTGGAGGTATTCAGTGTGGGAGGAAGTGCTGCCTCAGAGGTTCACCTATGGTGAGAAACCATGGGACTGTTACATACTTTACATGTATGAAAACATTTGTCAAATAAAAATCTCGGGCTGCCAAATACAGAGTATGAAATCTTGGGAAAAGGGTTTTTCATTACTTTTTTAAGGAGCTAGGCTAAGCTCACTGTTCACCATACTTTCAGACAGAATAGAAAAAGGTTTGTGTGGCTCTTTAGTTAGTGCTGAAATGATTAGTCGATTAATTGATGGGCAGATAGATCAAATATATTTTTGTACTATTTTGATAATTGATTAATGGTTTAAGTAAATTTTCATGCCAAAAGTGCAACAATTTGCTGTTTCCACGTTCTTAAATGTGAGGATTTGCTGCTTTTGTCTGTTATATATAATTATAAATTGAATATCTTTGGATTTTGGGCTGTTGTTAGGACAAAACATACATTTGTAGACGTCACCTTGGACTCACTTGGCATTTTTCTGTACTTAGTGAAATATGATGTAGTACATAATTAATCAGTTAATCCAAAATAATATCGTCAGGTTGATTGGTAGTGAAAACAGTTGTTATGTGCAGCCTTATTCTGGATAGTAGGAAAAATATCACAATAAAGCGATCCTTCAGACAACTTCAGCTTGTCATTTGTGCCATCTGATTATGGCTCTGTCCAATATCATTATTAGGCCTAGAGGAGTGATTCTGTCAAGCATCAGGGGCCTTGAGTATCAACATTTGCCAAAAGTCCTCAGTCACCAGTGACAAAGAAACTGCAAGTTTAACACACAGTATATCTAGATACCTGGTAGAAATCTACAAATATGATGAGAAGCAAACAATAATTTGGGGGAAGATTGGTAAAAACATGTTTCACTCCTGTGCAGCAGAGTTGGAGCTTACTATGTGAGTACTACAGGTTCTAATTTTCTCTTCCTGTGGCTGCTGGTGACAGATTCCCTCCCTGTTTCAATCCTTTCCACCCTCTCCGCTGTGCTTCTTCCCTCCCTCTCTGCCTTCCTCTCACTCTCTCCACCCACCAGTGATTGCACAATCTTCCCATCACCACCATAATCATAACAGCCCAGATTCTGTGCCACTGTGTAACCACTGCCAGTCTGAACACACACATACACATGCACACGCACGCACATGTGTCCTGGAGGAGAAATACAGTTGGAGCTTTTATGCTGCTTTCCCAAGTGGCTGTTTTCGAGCGCAGCCACAATGGAGGGGCCTAATGTGGATTTGTTTAGAGAGCTGGTTAATTGGAGTGGGATGCTCTAATTGCACCTCTTTCATGGTGTGTGCGCTTGTGGATGTGTGTGTGTTCGAATGTGAGTGTCACCTGGCCTTTGTTTGGACTGTGTGCGGGAAAACATTTGCTCAGCTATAACTACACTACACAAACACTATAAGCTACATAACACACACATAAGGGGTGTGAAGTGTCTAAGTACAGAGAGCGGGAGGGAAACAAATAGCGAGAGAAATAATTCATTAATAGTACGCCTTATAATGGGTATAAGCTACTGTATGTGCAGAGCCCCTATTTATGTGAATGCACAACTTGTGTTTGTACACAGGTATCTGTACAGTGCCTCCCTCTGCCTCGTTTTGTCGGAGTTGTCCCCCAGTTGGGGGTGCTCTAAGTCTTTGTATGGCTCCACTGCTGGCTTATGTTTGTGCATGTGTGTGTGCATGGATGCCTGGCTATTTGTATATCGAAGCTAGTTGCCAGTTTGGCATCTGTATTGTCATACCACAGTGTCCTGGTATGCCTTTTAAGGTACACTAAACTCACAGACACATACTGTAGATATACACATGTTTTAGATAGTTGATAGTTTTCAGTGTGGTTGTTAGGCCTTGTAGTAGTCAGCTGCTCAGCATTTTGCAAGATACATACAGGTGACTAAATAAGTGTGGAAATGTAATGAATGCAGATGCTTTACAGGACACGATGGGTCACTGATGAGTATGAAAATTATATGGATTATATACTATGGCCTTCACAGCCACCACATCTCATCCCAGTTTAACATCTATGGGAGATTCTGGACCGACGTGTTAGACAGCGCTCTCCACCAACATCATCAAAACATAAAATAAGGGAATATCTTTCAGAAGAGTGGTGTTCAATCCTCATGTAGAGTTCCAGAGAATCTATGACAAAGAGCACTGAAGCTGTTGTGGAGGGTCATGGAGGCCCAATACCTTAGTAAGGCACTCATACATCTGTATGTAAAACTTGGTAGCCTATCTACTAACAAAAGCAGATTTGAAAAATAGAATAAGTGGAACTGAAATGACAAAAATGGAAGAAAGAAATTAGGTGTAACAAAATATTTTAAATAAAAAGGTTTTAAATGAATTATCAGTATCTTCCCTCTTTCTGACTCTTTTCTTTCATTCCCCTCTCTTTCGTCCACTCTCTGTTCCCTCCTCCTCCCTATATCCATTTGTTTTTCCCTTCGACTTTCCCTCTTTACTCTCTGTCTGTCCAGTTATCTTTCAGTCTCAGTCCACCATCCACTTATGATAATTGTGTGTGTGTGTGTTTGTATATGTGTGGGTACCTCTGTGTGAGTGCAAACACATGGCGTGCCCTAAGTGGGCCATAGGCCTAAAGCTAATCAATGATCGTCATTTAAGCCCATTCTCATCCTGCAAACACACACACAACACACATACACATACACACACACACACACACACACACACACACACACACACACACACACGCACACACACCACAGTGCTTTGCTGATCAATTGAAAATAAGTGTCATTCACTTTTGCTTGTCTGCTACAGGACATGGACAGAGCCAGGATGGTCTGTCTCTATTTCTCTGTAGGCTTTTCTCTTTTTCTTTGTATACTTCTGTGTTTAGTTTTCATTGTTTGGCATTATGAGACAAGAGAGTGATCTCTTTTGTTAGCGTAAGTGTATGTGTTTGCCTTCCTCTTTGCTTGTGTGCACCTGTGTATGTGTGTATTCAGGTGCACGCATATGTTTGCAGGGTCAGTCTAAATGGAGATGTATTATTAGTAACCATTCTGAGCATGGTCACTGTAGTTCCCTAGCAAGGCAATCAGATCACTTAAGAGGCTCCTTGGTTTATGGTCTATGGCCTGAAGCTTCCTGTCTCTCCTTGTATGTGTCTCTCTCTCTCTATCCTTTAATGCCCCTCTCCAACACACAGAAAAACCCCAGCAGCCATGGCCATCACCCCTTATCTTCTCTCTCCTCACCCTGCCTCTTCTCCTCTCTACCACTCCTGTATCCTGTCCTTTACCTCCATGGGGAAAAAAGGACAAGGTCATGAAGATAAACATAGAAAAGTGAAAGTGGAAGAGAGAGAGACAGAGAGAGCTGAAATGAACCATCTCATTTGGACATTAGCCCCTGGGCAGCTGTGGTGAGAGGCTAGCTAGCCTAGCGGATAATGCCCAATTGTGTATAAGGCATTATTTAGCTTCAGTTAGCCGGCTGCTTTGACAAGCTATTACTGGAAAGAATGAAGAGCAGGGTAATGCACGACTCCCTGTGTGTGTGTCTGTGTGTGTGTGTGAGACAGGTGGGTAACTGCCCCTGGGACCCAGTGGCATAGACATTGCTTTACTTCCACATTGCTGGTGTACAGAGTAGTGTGCACCACACACAAATACACACTAATGCATGTGTGTATTTGTGTGTATATGTGTGTGTGTGTGTCTTGACAGCATGCTTAGTGGACTGTTTCCATCCATGCATGCACAGGGATGACAACATCACCACAGAGAGTCAGCTCTTTGTGCTGCATATGAACCTTGTTCACTTGAGTAGGCTTTTTAGTGAAAGGTCCCTTAACCCCCGTGACACTGAGGAGTTTGATAGTGAAACCCATGAATCTGTTCCCATGGACCCAGAATCATAAATAAACATCCATATCAAATCCACATCAGTTACTAAAAGGCAGCTTCATCTACTGTATATTGTATCTTGAATTATTTTTAGACAGTTTTAGCCATCTCAGTTTGTGCCAGTTGTACAGTTTCAATATGTATTAACAGATGTAAAATAGTTGTTTGCAGTTTGTGTTTTTGCTCAGCTATCTATCAATGAAGCATTGTTCATCCCTCCTGAATAATATCCCCTTGCCCAGACCTCACACCTCTCCTGGCTCCAGAGTGAGCAACATTGTAATCTTTTTAGAGTTGCTTATTCAACTGTTGTGTAAAAAGTGCCTCTAGTTATTTGTACAATATAAATATGTTAGTGTGAAAATGTCCATAATATGCATCAAATACATCCATTTAGATTTTATTTTAATCCACATTTTAGGGCTACAAGTAAGTAAGTAAGTAAGTATTATTTTCAATATGGATTGATCTCTCAGTTTGTCTATTTAATTGATTAATCATTTAGTCTATAAAATGTTAGAAAACGGCCATCACAATCTCCCCGAGCCCAAGTTGATGCTTTCAAGTTGAATAGGAGCAAATCTTCATATGGGAGAAGCTGAAAGTCGTCAATCATTATCAAAGGGATGGTTAATCACATGGCCCAACATGTAATTTCATGTTGTCCAACTGTCCTAACTTGTTTTATTGTTGATTATTTACCTATACTGTATCATGTAGGTGTATCGTTTGCAATAATGTGAAGCAAAGCTCCATTATGTTAATGCTATCGTCAACAACTGCAGATGTTTTAACCTCTGTTCCTCTGCCTCTTCTTCTGTTATTGTCAGATGCTTACATTTTTATGATATTTACCATAACAACCATGAGCCTCACCAATTCCTGACCACTCCGAGGATCAAAACAACTATTATGCTGTTATGAATGTTCCACTTATGTTTTTCTTAGTGCTGATGTGACCCAGGCTCCTTAACCGCCCAGGTATCCACACACCCTGCGTTGCCTTTTGAAAGAAATTTAGAGTTACCATGTTGGTCTGATCCACTTCTCCTAAGTGTTCACTCTCAGGGATTCTGTAAAATGCTCTATAGCTGTTTACAATGGTAAATGTGATTTTTTCCTAAACACACATTGGACATTGGAAATATGGAGAATGGAAGCCTTTACTAAGCTCAGACTGGTAAATGTACAGCCTTGAATCCATGTTTTTTTTTTTTTTTTTTCATTTTACAAATGCAAATCCAGCTCATCAATTCTCTGAATGAATGGTACCTTATGAAAGCCAGCTATTTTCAAGTCTTAGTGCAGAAAACTAATAAATCGAGAAAATACACAAATGACTAAATTAAAGTTAAGCAGATAAAAACTTGCATTTATTCATTCATGCTCATGTTTTTTTAATTTAAGTACAAAAACCTCAATAATAACACAAAAAATAGTCCAGCAATAATGATGATCCTGTCCTCCATATATGCACAGCAAAGTAAAACATGGATGGGCTTGGAGAGAAGAGGAGAGAGGGGAGAGGCGAGGAGAGAGAACAGGAGAATGTCTAATAGAGATATATCATTACACTGTTATATGTGTAATCTATTGTGCTGCCATTGAACAGCAGCAGCATGAGTTTGGCAGTAGGCCATGCACACACACTCACATACACACACGCTGTGCCTCCAGTGGGGCAGTAATAGAGGGTGTGAGTGTATTAGTCGCTACAGTCCAAGTGTTAAGTGCTGGCCTGGTGTGTGTGAGATCGATGACAGCCGGGCGGCCTCTCATCCACACTCGCACACACATAGACACACACAGAGCTGTGACACATAGCCTGGGGTCAGGGGTCATACGCAGACATCTCTGTCTCTCAAACACACAGACATCTCTCTCTCTCTACGTCTGTGTGTATATATGTATGTATCAAAAACACTTTCTGTGTCTATTACACACACGCACAGCCATACATACACCCATCCCGTCCTGTGACCGTAGGGAGGGGCCTGCTGTCAAGCACCGGTGGTCCATCGATACTCAGGCAGTGCACTAATGCCCGCTGTCTGCTGATGGATGCTGGCCTGCCTCCAGGGACCATTATACTCACTGGGACACAGACAGACACACACATACACAAACACACATCAGTGTGCTAACATGGAGCACATAAACAAACCGAGTACTTGCATGCACACACTGTACATAGTAATTGCAGTCTCAAACACCACAAATACATGTATGTACAGTAGATACATGCATACACATTTGCATTTTAACGTGTATTCAGAGAACTGCACAGTTTAGTTTTTTTGTGATACTCAAAGTAGTGTTAGATGGAAGTTGGAAACACAACATGTACAGCAGTACTCAAGTTATGGCAACTCTGTAACAAGGTAGTGCGATGTAAGGTAAAAAAAAAGAATGATAATACATATTTATGATTGCCCGATATGCCAAATGATGGGCACACATTAAAATGGGTACTGTTAGGATGGTGCATTATCAGTTTGGGGGGCAATAACACCCTCAGCATTAGCACATAAAAATTAAATTTAAGATACAGTACCATGCAGACATCTTACTGACCATTTCAAAAAGTGAGAAAAACTGTTAAAAGAACTCAGCATTTCCACTGTGTTTCAAGTATTTAGCTTCAATGTGACATGTCACATAGATGGATGTGGTAAATTCCTCCCAGCTTCCTGTGTTGAGGGTTTACAGAATCTGACAGAAAAAGAAACTTAATGTCTCTCTCTAATGTTACTTTCCCTTTCCAATAAGTTTCAACATATTTTTACCAAACAAGTTAGTCTGTGCAGATCCGTGACAGTACACGTCATTTGCCGTTGTGCATTGCTGCTGTAGTATTTTATGATACCATCCCACACAATTCTCTTCTTTCCTGTCCTGAGCCAGGCAGTAGGGTCATTAGGTCATCAGCGTTCACGTGGCTAAAATCACCAGAGTGCTGCAGGTTCAAGTGCTATGTTCTGATCCTTTGCCTTGCTATCCATCGAACTGCAATCCAGATACCATTAGTGCTACTCTTCTCTACTTTACTGTGGCTCTTTGGTCCTTTTCTTCATTCTCTTTTCTTAGCACCAGACCCCTCATTTTTGCAGCTCCCTCAAATCCACCCAATTGAACACACTCTCACAGATCTGTATTACTCACTGAGTGTCAGGCTCAGGACCTTTTTAGGTGAATTAGCTGAACAACAGATGTGCTGAAGTGTGTGAAAGAGAAGAAGATGAGAGAACAGATACCCAGGAGACCCTACAGTGGATGAAGTGGAGTTGACCCATGTGTCTAAATTCTTCAAGTGTTGTATAGTAAATCCCTTACCTGGTTACTGTCATGTAATGTAAAAATCAGCCATATAATAATCAAGATACAAAAGGCTGAGCAAAACTAACAAACCATGTTTTTTATTTATAGGCCATATTTGGCCATTTTATCATTCAGAGGAAACAACACCGTATTAATCTCAGACCCAGCTAGCAACAATCCTCATTGGACATACCCCATGAATACATCAGACCTGTGGTAAACATTGTACTGTTCCAGTTGGGACAGTACTGCAATTGAGCGGAAAACCGACTATGCAACTGACCAATAAAGGGACATAGTGAAATAATAATAGAGCAAGACATTAGGATTCATCGTCTGGGCACCATGAATGTCTGTACAAAATTTTGAGCCAATCCATCTAGTACATGTTGAAATATTTCACAGCATAAGTGAAAACTTTGACATGCTGGTGATGCTACAGAAAAAGTCAGGGGTTCACCAAAGTCATTGAAATGCATTCTCTAGACACCATGGATATCTGTACTAAATTTCATGGCAATCCCTCCAATAGTT
>NTHP01000134.1:1215011-1245264 GCA_003416845.1 Oplegnathus fasciatus | reverse complement strand
TAGTTTATTCCTCTCAGCTGCGTCCCTGAGCATGCTCAGTAAAATTGCAGTCCTGGAGTTCAGACTATAGTGTCCATAGCCATTGTATGTTACCCAATGCATTACATCTATTGTATATGTTTTTATAGTGTTTAGATGGAGTTTACTGTATATCAAGTTGTTTAGAAGAATACATTTACTTTTCGGGGGATTTATCAATGATAATAAACCATAAACATTAAATAAAGCCAGTGTTATCCTTTAAAGTGGTGTATGTATGCCTCAGTGTGTGTGTGTGTGTATATATACAAAGCGTACTATAGTACCAGCCTCACTGCAGTTGAACAAATGCCTGAATAACACATTCAATGAAAGTGCTATAAGGAAATGTAACAGCAATTTCTTTGTACATGTTAAATTGTTTGGATTGGAACGGCATTGATCTCCATGCCTGGCCGTATGATGTCATTACCAAGATTTTTTTCAGATATTATTTAGTAATATAATTTTTTTCCTGACTGAGATGGCTGCTTTTATGTATAGTAACAATTTGATTGAAAACAGAGCGTTATTAGACTTTAAAAATATCACCAAGTATCATTGTGAACTCATTCAGTCCTTTGTATCCATGGCTGTCAGCAACAACAAAAAATGAGAACTCAAGGCTGGTTTTGTTCCAATATTGATATCTGCACTCTATGAATTTCTCATTAGAGCAGCTAATTACTACCCAACACTGCAACAGAGTCTTTGTTTTATTGGCTCAGCACAATAAAAAGGCATCCCTAGAGCTCAGAGAAACCACAGTCCCATAATATAATAACATGAGGGAAAAAAGGAAAGTGTAACAAGTTACAAAAAGCTCTTGTTGGAGTATATCCATATTAGATGAAAAGAATAATTAGAGTTGATAGAAATTTATGGCACAGGGGGAAGTTGACATCTTCTGAAAAGCCTGTGTATATAAATGCTGCGTGGGTGCAGTCAGGGGTTACATGCTTAGTGTGGAAGCCACTTTTTCTTTTTGTCTCTGTCTCTGTCTCTGTGTCTTTCTCCAATAAAAAACAATAAAAAACAGTAAAATGCCTCATTAAGCCCCACTGTGGACAACAAGCAAGAGCAGAGTTGTAAACGAGACAGGGACGAGAAAGGGAAGGAGTGAGCAACACAGAGAGGAGAGGTGAAAAACAAAGTGAAACATGATGAGCGAGAAAACAGTGAAAGGACACCTTGAGAGACAGAGAAAAGAGAGAGATGGGTCCTGACAGGAGAAGGGGGCTGTCCACAGATTTGCCTGCATCAAATCCAGGAGCCTGTGGGCATCATCACAGTACAGGCACACACACACACACACACACACACACACACACACACACACACACACACACAGATGCACAGTGATAACCCATCAGCACTGGCCAAGTGTTGTTTAATCCAACCTGACTTGCACTCGACAGAAAAAGCAAATTCACTTCCACTCACAGTCTGGAAAACGGAGCGCTCTTCACATAAATGGCAGCGCTCTGAATTACCCCGTTTATGTGTGTGTGTGTGTCTGTGTGTGTGCCCGCTGGCATGCACACGTGCACACACTCCACAGCTCATGTTTTTATTTTTGTGATGATTTTTTCAGTGTGTTTGTGCGTGTGTGTTTACATGTATTGGTGGTGACAACCTCTTCAGCAGTACCCCCTTCATTGTGTGACAGGCAGATAGCTAGGCTGCTCTGCTCCCTATTGTTTGGGGGCTGTCATCAAACCCTGCTTGTATGGCCAGTTACACTGCCTGTGTGTGTGTGTGTGTGTGTGTGTGTGTGTGTGTGAGAGAAAGAGAGAGTTTGCACTTTGTTGCGCTTCTACATCTTCATGTGTGCTAATGCATATACCTGTGCATGTTTTTTCTGTTTGTGTGTTAATGAGTAGGCTTTGTTTTGCAAAAAAACATTCGCTGTGTATATGAGCATATGTGCATAGGTGAGTGTGTGTTTGATTTGTTTATCTGTGCCACAATGAGAGAGAGAAGAGAAGATGAGGGCTGACAAGCCATTGTTTGACAGACTGATAGTTTGGCTGGAGCGCTCTACTGTACTCCCCTCTCCTCTCCATTGTTATGTGACTTGTCATTAAGCCCTTGTTGCCCAGTCAAAATGGGCCGGAGTGCTTGTTAGCCACAGCACTGTCATTTGTTGAGAGGAGTAGGTGAGCCTAGCACAAACACACACACACACATAAACACACGCATACAGAGACACAAGAGGGCAGATGCACAGAGTGGGTACCGCAGATGTGAAAAATTATTTTTGCTCAGTATCTATGGTACTTGATGTATTATTAACATTCTCATATAATACTGTTAAAAAAGACACAAGCGGTGCTGATGAAATTAGGAGCCCTGCAGTGTTGAAAGAGCTAAGGAGAAAATTCCATACAGTTTTTAAAGAATAATGCAGCTCTGGAAATAAATTGTTATTTACATAAGAGGTGAAGACTGGAAGAAGGAAAATCCACTGCCAGTGTATTTTCTTCTTCGAAGAAAGAATGAAAGGATAACTCCGTCAACAGGCTTCATCTTCTTGGTCTTGTAAAGTTATAGTATAGTTTTTAATCTTTTATTTGTAGTTATGGTTGGGTAGAGTGAGAGTGGAGTGAAAGGGGAATTGTATTGACCAATTCTCTCTTAAGTAAAAATAAAAATTCCTGTTATAGTTTATCCAGAAGTAGTCTTTAACTTTGTTCTAAAACTTTGTGAACAAAAAAAAGCACTTTTTATTCAATGTTTAAGACGTATGTATTAATGTTATAGTTTTCCCTCTCTATCTGTTGTATAAGGCTGGTGTACACATTAATGTCTCTGCTGAGAGAAGGGTGTTGTGGGTAGCTGCAGGTCGGAGATGCTCACAGAAGAACATATGCACACACCTCTTCAATCTCAACAGCGTGTCAAGCAAGACGATAGGTTGATCCAACTCCTGTCGGGAGGTGGGGTTGAAACAAAAAAGAAAAAATCACATAAATGTGTGATCAAAATCTGTACAAATATAAAAAAAAAACGCCACATGAACGTCTCTGAACGAACCCTTTGTATGTTCGCCTTTGCGTAGTCTAGAGAAGTATGTTCCAGGTATGTTCCAGGCTTAATGCAGCTGTTTGTTAGTGCAACACAAACATATGACTGGATTGACATCCTTGATATCCTTAGACTATCGATGGATTGAGGTACTTGAGCCTCAGCAACTTCAAAAACACTCAGGACACCTTACTGTATATGATGTTGATCACCTGCACTGCTGCACTAGACAGATGTGCAGAGACAGAGATGGATTCATAGACAGACAGACAGACAGACAGACAGACAGACAGGCCAGTATCCCTCTCTGGTCCATTTCCTGTGTCAGGAGGGGATGAAGACAAACAGGTGACGTCACTTCCTGCTGAGGACAATCACACAGGAACAGGCCAGGAGCCTCCAGAAGTGCTGTCATCGCCATAACAACCCTGACCACTGCCAAGAACACACATATACACACACACAAACACACACAACACTGCTATTGTTAGCTCCAAACTGTCAATAAGCAAGGTTTATTGACATAATTTTGAAGCATTGTACATTTCTGTCTGTCGCAGTGTCTTTTTCCCGAGCTCACTTCCTTTACGCTTTTCCATCAACCTCTTATTTAGTCAGTTTCAATGTTTGTGTGTGTTTCTCTTTCAGTCGGATACACATTGAATTTGGTCAGATATCTCTCTCCTCCTTCAGCTTCATGCTAAAATAAATGTGTTGTATAGTGTCAGTTTTTACACAGCTTACTCTTTATCAACAAAAGCACTTCAAGCTGAAACTGCTGGAAAACATCTGAAATATTTAGTAAAACACAACCCTGAACGTAGCATGTGTGGGTGGCCTTGGGGTCTAAGATGTGTACTATGAAATTGCACCGTCCTGTGTTTGAATCTGGCTGTCATCCTCTGTCTCCCGATTTCCTTTCATTTCTTGTCTCTACTATCAAATAAAAACGGCAAAAGCCCAAAAAGAAAAAGACTATCGAAAACTAAACCTTAAAGACGCGTTGAATATCGTTAAAAATCGGACATGAACACAGTTTGATCAGTCACATTACTTATTGTTTACTAGGCATTTCTATTATACCAACTTAAAATATGCCTGTTTGATGAAAAGTAAATAATAATGATGAATAATAAGTAATAAATGTCTTTTTATAGCCTTTCAGTTTCAACAATCTTAACCTTTGTAATTGTTTTTGCATAAAAGGTTATAGGGTCGCTAACATAAAAGCCATGAAAACACATAGATGATACACTAGCATTTGTTGTCCCACTGCACACATCCCTGTAAAGTGGTCCGCTTTATCGTACACTAAAGCAAGAACAAAAAGAGAAGACCTTGTGGAAGTAGTAAGAGGAGACCTCTCAGGCCACAGTGCTGCTCCCCTGACCTGCAGTACCTCTTCTGGCCTGAAGGTGGGAGCAGTGGCTGCAATTTGACAGCTCTGCTGTAGTAGAGGAAGACCTACAGCACGCACAGAGCAGCTCCTAAACAACTGTCTACTTTTTTTGTTTGAGTACAAACAAAACATACAATGGGAGGGGATTGCAAACTATAACAGTCTTATTCAAATAGTCGTGTTATTAATTGACTGCGTTTGTTTTCCTATCAGTATGTTTTTACTCATCTGTACTGTAGTTGATGTGGGATTTAATGGATTTAATGGAGTGTAGTTTATTTTGGTTTTGAGCTAACCTGTCCTGTGCTTAAGGGTCTATTCTATTCTACTCTAATCTATTCTATTTGGTTTTCCAGGAGTGACGTATTGAAAAAAAAGAGGGTACGGTGAACAGTTGATTACACATTGTCACTCTCTACCTATTTGCCTTGATGTGCGCTCTTATGTGTGCTCTTAATTGATTGACCCGTTGTTATGGATCGCCTTGTGGTCGTCACCAGTCAATACTGCCCGGTCTTAGTATTCCTGGGCGAGAGGGGGAGAAGGAGAATGGGGGAGAAAGAAAGAGAGAGAGAGAGAGAGAGGGAAGATATTGATCAGGTGCCGTGTGCATCGAATTCCACGTTTACCTGACCTTCCAAACTGCTGGCATCATCACCGTGGTACACCGCTGATGTTCATTCCTCTCTCGCTTTCTTCCTGCCTTCCTCACTTCACTGTCCTTTTGTCTCAGCCCCATGTGGATTTGTGCATTTGTGTGCGTATGTGAGCGTGCATGTCTGAGTGTGTGTGTGTGTGTGTATGCATGCTTGAGCTGCAGATAAAGCCTAAATTGAGCTGTTTTGATTGTTCACTGAGAGTGCCCGCAGCACAAGGCCCCTCGGCTGAGGAGCGCACACACACACTGCCTCACATTCAGCCCCGTTCCAGTCACTCTGCACTTCCTCTCCCCTGCTTTTTTATTAAGTGGTGTTGGCAACAGCAGTGAAAATTCTTTTAATTACTAGTCAGAATAACTTTCTGTCTTTGGAACGAAGCAGACTACTTGTTAACACCAAACTCTGAAAAAGCCTCCTACACGTCTTAATGTCTCACTACCACTAATCCGGGTTTACACGTCTTGTTTTTTGGGGCTAGATTAGCTTTAGGCCTAACTATAGGGAGGTTGTTTCATGGAAGGTGACTTGGAAAAGAAATAGTTTTTAGAAACTTAGCTGAAGATTAGCTGCACTAGGGCTGTCCCCCCTAAAGAAATTTGTAGTCCAGTGGTTGTCAAGAATTTCTTTGGCTGATGATTTCAAAGAAGAATTGGTCAAATTGCCTCTTTAGTATTATTATTCATCTGTAAATGGATGGAGGCATGTAGAAGGATTTCTTGTAATATAGTGCTTATGAAAGTTATATAAAATATTTATGAAATATATAGTGATGCGAGAGATTTTCCAGAAATGACGACCTTAAGGACAGACTGGTTAATTAAATAACTAAGAGGTGGGAGCCCTGAGCTGTAGCCCAAATTGTTTCTTTTATATGTCATTCATATATATATAATTTTCACTATTCATGTTCTGAGAGGTTAAGATACACAAAAGAAGTAATATAGACTGAGTGTGTGTTGTACATCTAGTGCTGCTTGCATAAATTTACAGTCAAAAGCCAGTGTATGAATATGAAACAATGGTGGTTACTCATATCAATACGATCACATGACACCGTGCTAAGGTGCAAGAATGCCAGAAAATCAAAAAAGGAGAAAAGAAGGTTTTGGACACTTTCGTCCAATGCAGGTATTTGATGATAATGACAAGCTTCTGGCCACATTTTACTCTAATAAAGGTCTGGTTAAAGACTGGCTTTATCATTAAATACTTTCATTGGATGTGAGTGTGCAGAGCCTTCTTTTCTCCGTCGTGTTTAGATATAATGAAATATAAGCAATGTCATCCTACTGTAGTGCTCAGCAGAGGTCTCCCTTGGGAATCCCTTTGCTCATATACCAGATGTAGACGAGATGCATTGGCATGTCTGGTTTCACGGGGATTTAAGAGGGGAAATACATATTTGTTGATTTGAAAAGGGAATGAACCTGAACCAGAGTCCAATGATACCATACAATTATGCAAATGCACTCTTAAAAACAAACTGCACGCAAATGATTTGGCGGAATCGCTTTAGGAGAGTGAGAGGTGTGTGTATGTGTACACATGGATGTTGGCATGCGAAAACAAATGCACTGGACATTGTTCTGTGGCTGTGACACACACTCTCACACACACACACACACACACACACACACACACACACACAAATACACACACTCCAGGGATGATGTCTGGCTAGGTGGATAAAGTAGTGCTATTGTAATTCGATAGATGGCTTTCCCTAAGATAATCTGCCTTAAACAGATGATCATTTTGGGAGTAGATTTGATTGATGTGGGACAGGCAGAGAAAGAACAAGAGGGAGAGGGAGAGAGAAAGAGAGAGCGAGAGAGAGAAATGTCTGTATTTTTAAGTCTGTGTGTGTGTGAGAAAGAGAGAGAGACAAAATTAAAAGGGTGCGTATGGTGAAGAACATTATTTTGTGCCAGCTGGACTCTAAATGATGCTCAAACTGGGACTTGTTTGGCTCTCTTCATGCTGTCATTGTTCATTTGACCAATCACACTTTCCTATTTTCCCTTGTTTTATATCCCTTTTATTTTATAGCATTTGTGACGTTGTGGGCCTTTGCATACGTTCATGTTTGACTCACGTTGTTTCAGAAACTTTGCACGTATTGCTGCAGCATTAATACACTTGCTTACATTGATATCTCTTGTTTCATGGTCAGTAAGATATTCTAAAATTTGTGGTTCGAGTCAAGGTTAGTTTTGACTCCACCAACAAGGTGAAATATAATTTTGGTTTAATTTTAATCAGTTAGGAACATATATGGTCAGGTTTTGGATATGGCTCATTAGGGGATATTCTCAGAATACAGACTGGCAATGCTTTAAATATTGCATTGCTATAAATCATTACTAACAGATAGCATACATATCATTTGTGATTGGTAGGTTTTTAGAGGGTCAGTTCACCTGAATTACAAAAAATATTTCCTCACTTACTCCTTGTGGTATGTAGACATGCAGATAGTTTTGGTATGTGTGTGTGGTTTGTTTTGGCAAAACAAACCAAAGCTATGGTTAGATTACACTAGAAGTGAGTGAGAAAATAGCTTCTTTCTAATGTGGGCGAACTGACCTCTTAAAAATTGTCACCCCTGCTAACCTTTTGAAACGACTATTCATAATTTTCATAATTCAGTTTATTTTCAGAATCTTAAACAGATGCTGAGTGTTGACTATCGTGTACCAACGTCCCGTCTTTTTGTCTCTTTCCTCACCAGCCTCTCTGGTAGGGCACACTCTTCATCCTTCTCCATCGTCCATCAACCCATCATCCCTCTCTCGTCCCTTCTTCTATTCTGAGTGGCCTTTCATTTGCTGAAAAAGGGAGATATTGTGAGTGAAAAAAAAATGTTCCTCTCTACTTTCCTTTCTGCTCACTTCCATCTGCAATGTATTTTGTGTTTTCCTCTCCCGCTCTTGCTCCCTTTTCCTCTCTCTCTCTCTGTGTGTCTTCCTGTCCCTCTCTTCCAACATAATCCTCCGCTCAAGCCCCTAGGTTGCCGTAGAAACATCAATAACATTCCTGCTTGACAACATCTTAGTGCATTAAAGTGGTCGTAGGGAGACTCGGCCCAACAGAGGCACGCACACATACGCACACACACACAAACACACTAACTGAAAGCCATCACTAGGATTCCAGCAAAAATAGCAACGGCTCTGCCATGTTTGAAAGAGGATCAGGGGAAAAAATCAGGAAAAGTTGTGTCGATATTTAAACTGAAGGATTAAACAGACTATAATAAATACATTATAACATTTGTTATATAACATTTACTCCAAGTGAGGTAGTTACAAGGATTGGACTTACAACCTCTCAAAATTAGTTTAATACTTAATACAACATATGATACTCGGTCTTCAGTTTTTTTCTTTTGTCCACTCTGCTGCTTTGTTTTGGAGCAAGATCCTAATTCCCTGCCAGGTGTGGCAATGCTGCTCTGTGACCCTGAGCTCTGACCTCGCTGTGTAATGAGGGAAGGTCCTCAGGCTAAGACTAATGATGATCATTGATTAATCTGAAGATTTTTGTCTCAATTAATCGTTAGGTCTATAAAATGTCAGAAGGTGGTGAAAATGCACATCACAATTTCCTAAAGCCCAATGTGACGTCTTCAGATGTCTTGTTTCGTCCATCAAACAGTCCAAAACCAAAACATGTTTGGTTTACTATGGTATAAAACAAAGAAAAGTAGCAAATCCTCACATTGGAGAAGCTGGAACCTGAGAATGTTTGGCATTTTTGCTTAAGAAATGACTTAATTGATTATAAAAATAGTTACACATTTATTTTCTGTTATTCAGCTAACTGACTAATCGTTTCAGCTCTAGCTCTTCCTCTGAGGATCGATAAAGCATCACATATGTGTCTCAATTTTATTTCACAAACGTCTAAAAATGGCTCTTATTTGGGCAATTCTTGAACAACGACTCACCACGCATTTATTTCGAAAGCCATTGCGGTCAGGTCGCTATAAGGTCAGGTGATGAATTTGAGAGGAAAATATATTTAGACTAGAGCTGGAGGAGCTCCTGCTGCTGCCTGAAGGGTCTTCATAAACCTTTTCATAAAACCTTTTAGTTTTAGTTAGATATTGAGATGGAAAATACTACTTTGGGTATTTTTTAGATGGATTACCAATATTCCCGCCCAGTATCACAAAGAAGAGTTTCCTCTGCTCCCTCTCATGTGAAACAAGTTCAGTAAAATAAAGTAGAAGTAAGTCATTTCTGCAAGACAGCAGCATGGATCTGGACAGTTTTTTGCTTTTCTGTTGCACTCTGAAGAGGATGTGTGTGTGTGTGTGTGTGTGTGTGTGTGAGAGAGTGTGTGAGAGTGACAGTATCCGCTAGAGTCCACTCTCGGCTTAGAGTAACATCACTTTCTGTCTCTTTCTCTCTGTCACTTTTTTCTCTGTCTGTCTCTCTTCCTCCCGCCTCTCTCTCGCTCGGTCCATCTCAATTAATACTCTCCCACCTCCCTTCGAGGGCCTATTATACATTAGCCCTCTAAATCGAATCTCATGGAAATTGCCAGGGAGACTAACGTTGCCAGTTTGACTGACACACCGCTGGATTTGTATTCAGCGCGAAGAACAGCCGAGCACCTACACATGCAAAATTACATACACAGACGCATGAACACACTCAAGCGGTCAGACGCATGCTCGCTATGTTACCGAACATGAAAGCGAGCAGTTTGGACACACGCTCACATACACGTACAGCGAACTGAGCAGTAGGTAATGCTTTTGTGTACACACAGATAATTTAATGTCACACATACAGTACAGGGGCAAAGAGAGCATGCTTGTGTGTGTGTGTGTGGCGATAACGATGCTCTCTCTTGGTGACAGCGGCTGCAGATTGTTCCACGGACAGACCTGTCATCATCCCAGTCAAATTATTCTGATTGGCTGCTGATTTCCTGATGGCGTCCCTCTGTGTGTGTGTGTGAGGGTGTGTTATTTGGGTTCTGTGTTTGATTGAGAGCCTGTGTGCTTGCATTCTTGCATATGGGATTTGTGTGTGTGTGTGCGCTGTGTGTGTGTGTGTGTGTGTGTGCGCTGTGTGATTTCTTGATGGAAGCCCTGTTTCATCATCTGTTGCCATTCCCACCTGTCTCCACGGTGACTGTGCTGTGTCTAATCACTTGATGTGATTTGTGTTGGTAAAACAACGCACCTTCCTCTGATGAGGGCCTCCCCCCTAGTGTGTGTGTGAGTGTGTGTGTGTGTGTGAGTAGGTGTGGGTGTTTGATGCAGGCACCCTTCGGGGCTTCCAAATCAACATTGTCAAGATCCCGCTGTCCCATTATACAGAGACAAGCCTTTTTGTCTGATACACACACTGCTACACAAACACACACACACACACTGCTACACAAACACACACACACACTCTCCAGGCCACATACATACTGAATTCGTAGCAGATCCTTGTAAAACACTGTACAGATGTCTTGTGAAGCAATCAGGACAGATTTTTATACCTTTTCAGTTTTACATTGGTGACTTTCTCGCACACACGCACACACGCACACACGCACACACACACACACACACACACACACACACACACACACACCTTGTGAGTGCTCTAGTCTGACAACCACATAATGGGCTAAAGAGGTACACGAAACAGATGGTTTTCCAGCTAGCCGCCTCACTAATGCTAACAGGACATGTCACATAGGGAAAGAGAAGAAGAAAGAGGGTGAGAGAGATAAAGAGGGAAAGTGGAGTCGGGAGAGATATTTATACAGAAAGTGACAGAGAGGGACAGACAGCATGGAAAATTTACATTTGAAATTTTATGAAGAGAGAGGTGACAGAGCTGTCACCGAGCGAGAGTGCTCAGAGCAAAAAGTACTTCGTGAAAAGGGACTGTAAGTTTAAAGAAACTAAACCACCTCTGCAAAGCCTGCTTTAAAGGTGTGTCACATTAGTTTGGATGCCAGTTACGTGTGAGCATCTGTCCTCACCCTAAATACACTAACTGTCCATCATATATCTTGTCGGTAAGACTGAACTTGTGACAGCGTTATGGCTGGGTATCAAACCTCAGTGCTTTTTGAGTACCGACTGAAATGTGTCTATAACATTGAGTGTGGAAAAGTGGTTACTACTGAAAGTTGGAACTGAAGGTTCGGTCAGATTCTTGGGCTGTTTTATTATTTAATCAGATATATCCTGATCTAAATCAAGAAACTTTCTAAGCTTTAAACTATTAAGGAAAGTTCTTTATTTAACACTGAAGCATTAAGCTGTTTGGACTATTTTTTAAAATGAAAAAAGGAGTTAAAACATGTTTATATTTCTCTTACTAACAAGTTACTTCAGAGTTTAGTCCTTTTTTGTGTTTTTCGTCATTTTCTATTGTATTTTTTGTCAGTGGGTGCAAAGAGGTGTATGAGGACATGTCTTAAAGACAGAATGACAAGAAGAATGAAAATGAGAGATTAAAAAACAGAAAAAAGACAAAGGGACAGGAAATGAGACGACTGTATCTTTCCACTTTCTTTCCACTCTCAACCCCTCTCTCGCCCAGGAGACTGTGTGTTGCCAATCTCTGCCAGGCTGTGAAACATTAGCACCATGCAATATTCAAAAGGACTAAGTCAGGCTTTTAGCATCAGGCGGGTGTAGGCTCTATATGTTTAGAGGCAAGCCTGCAGCAAGAACAATCTGATTAGCTAACAAGCAAGGGCTTTCACTGCTTAGGATGGTGTTTGATGTTTGTGTGCAGCTGTGTGTATGTTGCTTTTATGTGTGTTTGTGCGCCATCATAAAAGATGCTCTGTCTGTCTGTTTCAACTAATCTGAGATGGCTGGAAAGTGAGAAATGGTTGCCGAAGTGCTGTGTTGAATGAAAGGTTGTGAATGGCAGTTGTCTCTTCAGAGTTTCAGAAGTTGTGTGTGTGTTCTTTAGTTTCCTATTTCAATTTTGCTTTTTGATATTCAAGTGTGACCCTTGGCACATATTCAGAAAGAAGTGAAGAAGTTACAGTGTTTGTGGTGGCGGGAGCTGAGGTGTGTATTCTTCCACAGGCTGTGTCTGTGCCACCTCTGACACATGCACACACACCCACAAGCGCATACGCACAGTCTTCCCTCCTGCTATGTCACAATGCAGTGTGCTTCTTCCTTCAACAATGACCCACAGAAAACTACACAAAGACCCCTGAAAAGTTGTACTGTAGCAAAGGACAACACAGGCTTTGAAGTCATGTCATGTTTTCTCGTACAGCTGAAATCGGCAACCCATTTGATAAGCGACTAATCGTTTATGTCATTTTTTCAAGCAAAAATGCCAAATATTTGATGGTTCCAGCTTCTCAAATATGCTACTTTTCTTTGTTTTATAGCACAGTGAACTGAATTTCTTTGGATTTTGGACTGTTGGTCGGACAAAAACAAGAAATTAGATGACATCACCTTGGGCTTTTGGTAATTGGGCATTGGCCTTTAAGATAGAAATTATTTTACTGTTCTCTGGTGTTTTAATTACCAAATCAATAACTGATTAATCAAGAAAATAATCAGCATCCTAATTAAAAGAATTGTTAGTTGCAACCCTGTTTTCTTGACTCCTGAAGTATATTTACTATGATGTAGTGTCTATATTTTTAGATCTTAACATGCTCTTGTACCTTTCCACTTTTAAGTAAAATTACATGTAATTATTTAATAATAAAATCAGTGAAATTAAATCTAAAACATATCATGACTGTAAAAAATTCCTGACGGAAACAACTAGCGGTAAAACTATTCGTCAACCATCAGAAAAGTGGCTGATAGTTGATTTCAAGAAGTTATTGGTGGTTGGCTGAGAGGTTCAACTGACATATTTTTGATATTTATGGCCAAAAGTATGCCCTAACAACTATGAAAAAGTTTACCAACCCGAGAACACATATTAAGTAATATGTCTCGGCTTAAATTTGATTTTTATCTCACATAGGGCCAATCTTATGAATTAAATAATGAATGACTTGGTATTTTATTTACGTTACATACTGTAAACAGTAAGCTTTTCAGCCTACATGGACTTACACTCCATATTCTGCACCGAAGCAAAACAAAAACGGTGGAATAAAATATTGTATAAACATGTATAATAGATGAAAGGAATCAACGCTTGGATTATACTGAACATACATTGTCATGCAAATACAGAAAATATCTACTGAACACGGTGTTGACCAAAAAAAATTGACTGTATATACTAAGAAAAAGTAATAAAAAGTCTGATTGGTGCATCCCAAGACACACATCTACTTAACATGGGGAAGTCACATGATACTTGCAGTATTTGCAGTATATTCTCCTCTTGTTTTTCTTTCTTTCTTTTACCATCTTAACTTGAGACTCCATTTCTCCTTTGTCCTTTCCCTTACTTCTTTCCTCTCTACTTCCGTCCCTCCTCTTCTGTTTCCCTGTCCCTCCCTCTCTCCTCCTCTTTAGGTCAAAATACAGTTCACGATTGTTTCATTACCTGCTGACACTTACTATCTGCTACAGCAGCCAGGTCTCTCTTATATACATATATCTCTTCATATTTCTCTGTCTTTTACTCACTTTATCCGCCTACACACACATATTCTCTCCCTGGCATTCTGAATTCACTGCTCTGGTAAACTGTTAAACCTACCCATGCCATCTAACCTTGTGTTAATCCACCATCTGACTCTTCTCTGCGCCTCTCTTCCTGTTACTCATCCCTTTCTGGCAAACAGCAGCTCTTGAATAATTGCAGTGAGGAAGAAATTTTCAATGCATACGTGATGGGCTCTCTGAAGCATCTCTCTCTCTCTCTCCCTCTGAAAGTCTATCCCTTCTTCTTAATCCTACCTTGTCTAACTGAAGAGCCTAGTTTTAGACACACACACACAAACACACACAGGCTACACACAATTTGGATGAAAGCAGCTGACTGCAAGAGGAAATGCATAGGGAGAGAAACTTATCTCTCAGTGGCACTATGTTACTGGATACACACACTCAAACGTCAGCTGTTTGGTTGCACCTACACACTAATACACTCACATTACCACATACACACAAATGCACACATATATACAGGCGCACCCATACAACCATTCACATACATTCACAGGTCAATTGCTGTTTGTAACATGACCTTAATGAGAAGTGGTTTTCTGTATAACAAAACACTTGAGTTGTTGATCATTCAGTTCGCCCATACATCTGTTCAATAGCGCCGCGTGTGTGTGCGCACATGTGTGTGTATTCGTGTCAGTGTGTGTAGGTGTGTGTATGCAAGATCACACATTATGTGGAGTGTTTTAACACCGCCATGATTAGTGCAGTTATGTGTTGTCAAGTGGGAGGAATCACTTCCATTTCTAAAAAGGCACCGACATAATGATGTTTACACACACACACACAGACGCACCAACACACACAACAACAACAACAACAACAATGCATCCCACAGAGGGATTTTTGAGAGGCAGAGTGTTATGCTCACTTGACAAATAATACAGACAAACCTTAACACCAGTATGTGGTTATGAGTGAGCAACCAGCTCACTTTTACATCGGTTTTATGAGCACAAAGTCGACACACACACACACACACACACACACATACGCACATACACGGTCACCTCTCATTCCTGTTAGTTAATCCCCCCTCCCTCCAGCTGTGCAATCATAATTTAAAGGTGTTGTCTGTATAATTTCTGTGGATTATGTGATTAGGAAGCTATTGTGGCAGATTAATGTGTGAATGAGGTTAACCCGTGATGAAATGGCTTTTGTCAGCCTGTGACCTCTGCAGCGTATTGTAATGCTCTGTCCTTGTCCTTTTGTCTGTGTGTGTGTGGGTGTGTGTGGAAGAGAGAGAGACAGGTGTAGGCCAAAGCCTTCTAATCTTTAAGCCACCGTATTTATTTATGATCATATGTCTCGATTTATTTTGTTAATGTGTTGGGTGTTAGTCCGGTTTAACCCTCACCTCACTTGAACTCTCCTGTCCTCTCCCCTCCTCATCCCTTTTCCTCTTTCCTCCTTTCTTCCTCCCCCTCTTTTTCTACTCTCCGCATTAACTCTATAGAGAGCGACTGGGTGACATAGACGCTCGGATGCTCAGAGCAAGAGCTGTAGTTGGATCTAGACGGAGCTCTGAAGAGAGGAGGCATGGCCGTGGCAGAGCCTGGAGCCAGCTGTCACAAATAGAACATTTAATAGTGTCTCTCTGTCTCTCTGTCTCTCTGGAGCTGGTCTGCTGTCGGCTCAGGTCATTCCAGATAGGACTCTATCTTAGGATGATCTCACTGACAGCACCCACTTTAGACTAATCACTCCATTTAGACTGGAGTGGCCCTGAGGTGGGAGGGAGAGATAGAAAGCGAGAGAGAGAGAGAGAGAGAGAGAGAGGAAAAGAGAGACGGAAAGAAAGAGAGATGACAGAGATGAACAGTTACTACCCCGCAGGATGAGAAGGAAATGAGGGAAGATCCGAGCGAGAGAAACGCCAGACAGATACTGAGAGAGAGAAAAAGAGAGATGGCAAGCAAGTTTATTTTAGGGGCCGCCTGTGAAGCATAATAATTGTTAATTGAAATGAGGAGTGTTTTGCTAACCTTGGGATATTTGTGTGAATATATATGTCTGAGTCTATTTATGCAGGCCTGACTGTTTGTTTGAGCTTGTTTATGTGTATGTGCAGTAAACAGGAGAAAGAGTGCAAAGTTCAAACAGTCATCATCCCATCACCAATCATCTGTTTGTGTTTTCTGATAGTTGCGGGGTTCCAGGCCTCTGAATCGTTGCCCACATCTCCCATCTTATATACCAATGGGTCTGATTATAATGCTAGTCTGACAGGGCCACTCAATAAAACATAAAAATTATGAAGTCTCTTATAAGACAAAAATTTAATCTTATTTTTGAAAATCCCAAAGGAGAAACATTAAAAGTCCTTGTGCTTACTGACAAAAACACTTTTCTATGGGATTTTTTGCAAACAAACCTGTGGTTTCATTACATGTCTTAAACATAAATTGATTAATTGATTAAAGATGACCACATCTTGGACTTTCTGCTAGCAAGTTTTGATTCTCCTGAGCTGCTTCTTTTCTTTGTCCTTTCAGCCACAGTGGGTCTCTGCGTTTAATCCAACAAACCATAGTGCTGTAAAAATAAAACATATTACTTCTTGTCTGCCAGAGAGAATCAACCCAACCCAACACATAGAACAGTAAAGCTTTCATGAACATGATTAGGGTTACTAATCGAAGGATTATAAAGAATGATGTATGTATTAAGGGTGCAACCAATGATTATTTTCATTATGGATTAATCAGCTTTTCAACATGAATTGTTTAGTCTTTAAAATGCTAGAAAATAGTGTGAATTACAACTTCCCATGGTACAAGCACATGGTGCCGTCTTCTAATTGCTTGTTTTGTCCAAAACTCAGAGATATTCAATTTGCAATGATATAAAACAGAGAAAAATGACTTAAACGATTAAAAGAATTGTTGTATAGCGATCAATGATTTGTTAATCTAATAATGGATAATCGTTTCACTTACTGCATGAAAATGACTTATTACTACTTTACATCACCTACTAACACAAGTTAACGCACGTTTTTCATTTGAAAAGGTTTTATCAATGAAACAACAATGCTGAAAGGCTGATTTCTAATTACCTTGTCTCAGACTGACAGTACCAGTATGTACAGTACATACTACTGAATGGAAAATATTGTTTTGCTGAAAAATGAATTAACTTGATCCGGTGATTTTAGGAGTGACAATCTATGAAGTCAACAGGACCTGCCTTCAAGATATTGTTGCAACAGGACATGAAATAGCTATAGAATACTTGCACATGCACTGACTATTGAAAGTATTCTGTGATCCTTGATGGAACGGTCTATTCACTGAAGCCGAGTGTGTGTTTGTGCATGTATGAGGTCTTTTTACTGTATGCCAGCTAATAATGTACAATAGCTCCCTCTCTCCCATGTGTGCCTCCCGTCCTGTCTCTTCTGTGGCCAGATAACCTCCACCTGTCACTCCTCATCCTCCGCCTCTCCTCTCCCATTCTTCCATCTCTCTCTCCATCCGTTCATCCCTGGGTGTCCCTATTCATCCAGAGTGATGGAGTTGGTCCGACTTGCCATTGCCTTTCAATGTGGGCGAACACACACAGACACGCACACACACACACACACATGAACACATACACACAGACTTTGTGTTCGCCACCCATTTACCTGACTCAATGCCTCTATTCTCTGGCTCCAAATTGACCGTTGGCTGGACAGATGGACGGATGACCCATGGTGCTCGCTCTCTCTCTCTCACTCACTCACACACACACACACACACACACACACACACACACACACACACACACACACAGTCAAGATATGCCCATAGGGCACAGAACACAAATATTTATTCAGAATACATTCTTTTCTCTACTTTTTATAACTCTACCTCAGTTCTATCCCCTTCTCTCTCTCTCTCTCTCTCTTTCTTAAACCAACACTGTACAATTTTTCAGTAAAAATACGCACAGCTTCAATTTAGTGGGTTTCAGAGTTTCTTTGCAAGTACAACAATAAATAAAAGAAATTTTAAATTAAAAAACAAAAAAATTTCCTTTTGCAGTGTGTCAATGTTTCCTAGTTGTATTTGTCGTGGTAAGAACAATCTTCAGTTGTGTTGCCTAGTTCACAATAAAAACCCACTTCTATCTGAATCTGAATTGGATTCAGGATCAACTTTATTGGGCGAGTATGTCGACACACACACATTTATACACAGCACCAAAAGCTAAGACAGATACAGGAAGATACAGATATAGATATACAGCTTACAAAAGTAAGTAAAAATAAACATATAGCTATTCTGTCCATGTAAGTAAGTATGAAAATAGATTAGAGCTGCAACTATTGATTGCAACAGATTAATTTCATTATTGATTAATGTGCAGATTATTTTCTCTCTTAATTGTTTGGTCTTCAGAATGTCAGAAGGGGAAAATACCCTTCACAATTTTAGTTATAAGTTTTAACATTATATTTTTAAGTTGGTTTTTTTTTTGTCCAACCAACAGTCCAAAACCCAAAAATATTTAATTTATGATGAGAAAAGCAGCAAATCCTCACATTTGACAAGTTGGAACCAGGCGTGTTTGCTTAAAAAAATGACTTAAATAATCAACATATTATCAAAATAGTTGCAGATTATTTTTCTGTCGATCACTAATTGATTAATTGACTCATCGTTTAGTGCTAAAACAGATATAAAACTACACATGGGACAACAAATACAGCGTCTATACACAGGTTACTGATATTATGTAGTTGCTAGTGCATAGTTCATAATATTTACAGTATATATAGATATATGAGGTGAAAATCGTAATCTCTGATATACCTATGAAAGCTCTGGCCTCAACGTTTGCTGACATGCGTTTGCTGAGCTCTTGTATCATACATAACTGTGGGTTTGTCAACAGTCTGCGGGGCAGATCTTTTCCATCTGAGGTTAATCCTACAGAGAGAGAGGGATCCCAAACCTGAATATTACCGCAGCTCAAATCTCCTCACAGTCAGACGCCACTACTCACATCTCACACCTTCACACAGAGGGGTTTGCATGTCAAGATAAGTGGAAAAGGTAAAGGGAGACAAACACACTCCTGTGCGGTCCACTGAATGGCAAATGCACACACGCACGCACAACACATACCTGTATAAACACTTATACATGCACACAGATAGACCCTAACAGAGGAAGGACACACATACAGTATGAACACACACAGATGTGCACACACACACACACACACACACACACACACACACACACACACACACACTCATGCACAGACACACACTGGCAGTGGAGCTCATCTGTGTGGTATCTGCTCTCTTCTCTCTGCAGTAGGCAGATAAGTGCCATAGTCAAACCAGCGAGGGAGAAACACTGTACTAGATAGGTCCTGTAGCTACACTCCCTGCAGTGGCTCTGTGCGTGTTCTGAAGCAGAAATGTATTTTCAAATGTACAGAAATCCTTCCTGAATTTCAGTCACGTTTTAATGTACAATTTTAAATGAAAGTTGCCATTTAAACAGAGTTGAGTTAATTATATTCCGCCATGAGTTTCAAGTCTTCCTTGTTTGTGCACAATTACTGGATGTGTTCACTGGTACACAAAGTATTGAGAATTCAACTGATTGTGGTTAATAAATACCGCAAGGTATATGTTGTTGTTGTTCTTCCTTAAGCTTGTTTTGCTCTTTAGCCACATGCAAGCATTACTTACCTGTCGTTCTGCCACATAAGCAATTAAACTGTTTCAACCTTTTATCTTATTCCTTACATAACTTTCTCTCTTACAGTAAAGGTAAAATCATTTGGTCTGTCCTACTGGTGAGCACCACATCTTTGGATCATTGTACACACTCCTCATGAACACAGTGTACATGGTATGACCTGAAGTCACCTTTCCAATCCTGCATTCTCCTCTCTGGCATCCTATCCGAAACCTCTTGTGTGCTTTATTTCTATGCCTGACACACATGATGTTCTTTGATGCTGTCCTTGTTTCAGTTTTCAGTAAAGAGCAATGCAGCGGCTTTGCACTAAATTGTACAGTCTTGTACATTTCCAATCATTTGTGCACAGTTCTTCGTAGCACCAAAAATGGTTCTGCCGTGCTCCAAGCTTTAAACCTTTTGTGGTACCAGTCTTTTGTGTGCAATAATGGGCCCTACATCTCTGTGTCCTACCCTGTTGTGCCTGTCTCTGTGGTGTCCATCTTATTCTGCCCCTTTACAGTACTCTTCCTGACTATCCATATCTCAACTCATTATTTGTATAATCATGTGCTTACTGTCTGCACAAGGATTAAAAGGACGACCCCAGACTGCTAACAACCGATAATGAGAATGAACTCAGTAATAGCCAGATAACTGGTTTGCTGTTTTATAGTCTCATCTTTGTTTTGCCTCTCTTTAGCCTGTGATCTCTGTGTCGACACAGTTGCATAATTCGACTCTGGCTTGTTACCAAAGTTAACTCCCCTTAGAATGAGGCACATCAAAATGCACTGTTGTCATCTGTGGAGTGAGTAGAAACAACACTGTTCATACAATACAATCACTTTTCTGTTCTGACCCTGAGTTGAAAAAAGGCAGAAACTCTGGGGTATCATTTTGTATAGTGTGCTATAGCTGCTGACTGACAAAATATAATTTAAAAAAGGCATCTTTGTTAACTGCTGCAAATTGTCTCAATTCAACTCAATTCAACTTGCATTGAAAGCCACTGAAACTGTGAGTGATCAACTGCAGGACTCCTGAAAACAACACAAAGGAAAGATTCAAATGAGACAGATGAGGGTTAGAATAAAGTGCTGTTTTTCCCACCGTCATGCTTTTTTAGGGAGATGCAAAAAGCGCCTTCCTACACAACAGCAGCATGTCTGAACCTCTTTGATTTCTTCTCCAAGATTTTGTCTACCTCTGTGCACTTGTGTGACCTGATGTGGTATCATACAGGAGAGCACCGGTCTGAAGAGCTCCATTGATCTGTACACTGACCGGTAGACCCATAGACTGCTGCAAAGCCCTCTGGGTAATAAAAAAAAGCAGTTTATCTCCTAGCAACATACAGTAACATCATCCTGAGATCTTTCTTCCTTCTTTCTGTGTCAGTCTCTTTTTCTTTCTCCCTCTTCTATTTTTCTCTGCCTCCTCAGACCCAACAAACACTTGAGTAGACTCCCTTTGACTGCCACTACTCCCTGTGTGTATGTATGTGTGTGTATAAGAGTACGTGTGTGGGTGCGTGTGTGTGTGTGTGTGTGTCCCTCAGGGGTCCTTGTGCATGTCCATCTCTGTGCTTTCTACCATGCAGGATAAAAGCCTTTCAGCTGTGACTGCTGCCAAATCAGCCCCTGCCACACCACTGCAACTCCACTCCAGCACCAGTTAACTATCACACTGCTGTCATTAGAAACAGAGTGTGTGTGTGTGTGTGTGTGTGTGTGTGTGAGAGAGAGAGAGAGAGAGAGAGAGAGAGAGAAATGTAGAGGACGAGAGAGGAAAGGATGTTTCTGATCAGGTCCACTGGTGTGAACTCCCTCAGCACTAGCTAAGAAAACACTCTGGACAGACTCTTGCATGTGAGTATAAGGTTCAGTGAAAGGGGCAAATGTGGTGTATCATAGGCTAGCTTTATCCACTCACAATCGGACACCATTTAGACAGCATCTTGCGTCCTTAAAGGATATGTCTGGTGGTGTTCTAGGTTTTCTTATTATCAACAAATCCCATGAAAAGACCAAAACCAACATTTATTTATGAATGTATCATACTAACAGTGTTACCTGTGTAGCCTGATGTAGCTTATTCCTCTGTGCCATGGGCCTCTGTTTTTGTTGCTGACATGTTCCTTCATTACCATGAACACATGCACTGTAGTTTAGTTTGGATTGATCCCACATACACCATTCTGTGGCCAAAAATACTCACAATCACACCAAATCTGCGTCTGAAAAACACTACAAATACACAAATACACTATCGCTAAGAACGACAGCGCCCACCTGTTATAAGAAATTAATTTACTTTAAAAAGTCAAGAAAGTATATATTCGTGACCTGTTTTTCAAGAGTTACGTCTTCAGTAGGAACTAATGAGGCTGAGCGCCATAGATATATATTAATGTATATTTTGTTGAAACAGGATAATGTGGTGAGACTTAACTGTAAACCAGTGGGGTCTCAGTTGAGGAGAGAAAGTCAGCTTTAGTTATCAGACTTATTTGTAACTTATGTGTGTGACATTTTTATTTAGAAGCAGTAAAAGGATTTCGATTCGATAAAACAAGAAAACATAATCATAAATGACATAATTTGTTGCACTTTTTTGGTGATAATACAGCAACATATAGCACACACCAGAGCAGATATAAGATTCTTGCACGCTCTAGGTGCTTACATTATGTGGAAGAGTTGGAGCTAAACTTTACAGTGTTGTTGCAGCTATGTGAATCACAAAAAAAAACAAAAAAAAACTTTGCCAATATAGTTTGACTGGAGCCACCTTTTCTCGTGGAAGTTTTGCATGTTCCAGAAAGACTGTGTGTTCTGCTAGTGCATATATAGACACTCTTAGCAGTCCTCATAGCTTACAGGGTATCTACCATCATTTACCTAACAGATAATTGAGCTTTAGCAAGTCAGCGATGGGTTAATTAGGGTTTAAATTATGGCATTACGTATCACTGTTGTTGTGCTCCCTTGAAACTTTTTCTTAGTTAATCAGAAGGGCTTTCAGTCCATAAACATTCAGTTTAAAAGGTTAAGAGGACAATTCCTCATGTTATGTTTAAGGGGTTTAAGTTACAGCCTCCCCAAAGCATCTGGAAGGGTTAATGGGGCACTACATTATCTATCTGTTACGTTAGCAACTTATGGTCAAACCAAAACATGCAACTTACAGGGTTAAGGGGGCGCTTCCACTCTTGACTTCTGCTACTAACCAGCTTATAATCCAGGTAGCTAGCTTGTTGACAGTTGTGTATCGGAGGCCCTAAGTAGCTTTATGCAGTTAAGTCCCTTAACAGATCAGACAGCTCTCCTATATGTCCCACCCGAGCCATGTGTAGGATAAGATGGGACTCAGACATAGAGTTGGACCATAATTCCAACTTCTGGTAACTGAGACATTAAAAATCTGTTTCCATTGTTCTCCTTAATCCTCATCTTAACCTTTCTGTCTCTTTTGTCTCGTCTTTTTTGTTTAAAATGCGGATAGCACAGTAAAACCCTCTGCCAAATTGACAGTGCTTTCACAGATACAAAGATTTGGGAGCTGCTACTGGGGAGGTCTGTGTTTCCTGAACAAGAATACTCCCCAAGAGCCTCTACGGTGACAAAAAAAAAATTCTTGAAGAAAATCCCGAGCAGGAACGCAGAGGTTAACAAAGTGGCAAAGGGGGGGGGATGAGAGTTGACACATAAATGGAGGAGAGAACAAGAGAGGAGAGAGGAGCGCTTTTTGACAGCAGAGGTGAGGGGTCAGATGTAATCAGAACCTTTGTAATTCTTCTCAGCAAGTCAATTCTCTGTTTGTTTGTTTTTAATATTCTCTCTCCTCCCAACCAGGGTGTATTTGTGTGTGTGTGTTTGTTGGAGTTGCAGGGGTGGGGGCTGAGGAATGAGGAGATGAGAGGCTGACTATCAGATGGCACGTGAGTGTGTGGTTAGCCTCCTTGCAGCTCCCGTTTTGGGTCTTCGATTATTTTTTTGGGGGGCAACACTGGAATAAATTGTTGCATCTTTATCTTTGTGTGTGTGTTTGTGGGGGGTTGGGGTTAAGAAGATGCATTTGGTATAAAAAAAAAATCTCAACACTTCTTTTCTCTTTCTTTCCTGCCCCCTCCAACCTTTCCTGTTCTTGTCAATCTTTCTTGTTGCCATGGTGATGGAGAGGATTGCATTAACATGGAAATAACACATTAGGTATGCTTGAGTTTGTATGTTTGCCATATGGCATGTGTTATGTCTCATCCAGTGTGTCTGGTGTTTGTGAGTTATGAGTTAACCCTGTTCTCTCTGTGTGTGTGTGTGGGCAGGTTGGCATTGACCCACTCTCTCTCTCTCTCTGCCACACACACATGCACACACAGCTGTCATTAAAACACAGCTGACTCCATACCTGCCATATGACATATGACCCTTATGCTCACAAGCAGCTCACAGTACACTAACCAGCTCGTTCTCCCAGCAAGCACAGCTGGCTCATATGAATGTGTGTGTGTGTGTGTGTGTCTGGTTGTCTGTGTTTGCATGTTGAGCAGTCAAAGAGCGTTGTTGAGGAAACAACAGGGTTGATAATTGGACATGTCCGTCGAACAAGCGCAAACAAGCGCTGTCCCCTCCCTACCGAGGAGCTATAAACATGTAAATGAGAACAACGCTGCCCTCCGCCTTTTCCACCTCCTCGTCCGTCCCCTCCATTCCATCACTCATCACTACGTCCACGCTGCAATCAGCATGGGAGGGAGAACAGGTCATATCGTGTAGTTGGTCCTAGCAGGGACGCTGGCTGAATATGTAGGCAGGGGGCTCTGCGTGCTGATTAACATGTCTGGCAGGGGACAGCACGTGTTAAGACAGACAGGAAAGTGATGGACAACTCATCTGTTGGAGTTTTAAGAAACAAGAACAAGCCTAGACTATTTTTTTTCCCACTGTGCTCAGATTTCAATAAACACAGAAAAGGATGCAGATAAAAAGGGAAACAAAGTATGCAAAAAAAAAAAAATCTGCTGCAACATTGTCTCATAAAAAATATGTTTATGCACTACTAAAAGGTTTTGCAGGTTTTGTAGGGTATATTCATTGGCAATGTTTCTTCCAGTCCACAAAATGCTGTAAAAGGTAGTCGGGGTGGATGGTGGATGAACATAACACAGGACATCAACTGGGCTTTGTGTCCTGTGTCCCATATCTGTTGTTAGGTTTAGGCTACAAAAACACTTTGGTTAAGGTTAGGGAAAGATCGTGGTTTTGGTTAAATATTTAAAAAGTGCAACGTCTAAGACAGCAATCTTTCCCTGACCGTAAGTGCTTGGAGTTGCCTAAACATAACCATAAAAAATGTTAGACACGCTTTAGTTGTCACAACAACTACAACAAAGAAAACAAATGAAATATGTTGTCAGTGAACATTTTTTGACTTGCAGACAGGTGCATTAGAAACCTTTCCTCGTTATGTCGATAAAAAACTTAATCCTGGCTCCATTATTTCTTTCAAAATTTATTTTCTGTTGCAAATTCGTAGTATATAAACATAATTTTTAGGAAACAGAGTTGTCTGTGGAGGTTAAATGTTTTTAACGCTGGCAGAAAGTTGACACATCTTTGGTCGACAAATTACTGTACATGGAAAGCAAAATCCGTCCTAGCGAATGTTCAGTGATCTTGACGTCCATCCTCCCCTTTGGTCAAAAAAACTGATTTTTGAAAATCAGTTGGTTCAAATGTTCAATTATTCCATGAGTAATCAACTCACTTAATTCAAATATACCATAAACTGCCTCTTGGTTCCCTCCACAACTTTCTTTATCCATCCTTATTTGCTGCATGTGTCTCAGGGACAGTCATGCTGTAAGTCATTCAGTCAGTCAAATTTCTGTTGTCTGTCCTTCTGTCATTTGGTAGTCTTTCAGTTAGTCAATCAGGTAATTAGTCAAACAACATTTCAGTCAATCTAGAGTCAGTCATGAATCTGCCTGCTCCTCTATAATAGGCAGTATTAGACTAAGTAGTGTTGACTAGCTGTGGTAGTAGCAGTGTTGCATTTACACAGAAAACCTTCCATCAGTATCCATACAACATCAACAATTGTGGCGTCTGGGAGGCCACGAGAAAGGTAATTTGAGCAAAAGAAAATGACACCTTGGGAAAAAAATGAAGATCTAGCAGTGAAATAGAGAAAGCAAGTAGAAAGAAAAGAAGAGAAAAATACATGGTGATTTACGCAAAAGTCCAAATGACAGGGAATTGGCCACAGACACCTGACTGTGTTATTATATCACCATCAACAGCGGCATGCTCCTCTGCCAGGGGGAACGACAGCAAGAGGCTGGAAAGAAAGGAAAATAAAAAAATAAAATGAGTGAAGATCTCCCAACACAAACAAACCCCCCAAACAAGTGTGTTTTCTTTTGGCTCGTGCAGCGAGTGCAAGGCTATCAATTCAACCTCCCTGGGGTTTTTTAAACGGCACCATTGCTCGGCTCTCATTGTTGTCGTATTGTTTGTCGGGGTCCAGGCGGGGCCAGGCAGAGGAGGTGGTATCAAGAAGAAGAAGGGACAATTTGATGGATGTTTGTTGATATCTAGACCACTAGGGCTTTGATTGCCTAACATTAAACCAGCAATAACAGGCCAATCATCCCACTTACACCTCCACACGCCAAGCAGCCGAATTGGATCAAACTGGCTTTTTCTCTCTGTCACTTTCTCACTCATCCTCTCTCTCTCTCTCTCTCTCTCTCTCTCTCCGTCTCTCTCTCTCTCAGTCGATTCCTTGCTCTTTTCTCCTCTCTCCTGACATGCTTATTAGCTGATATTGATCCAGGCTGGTCAATTGTCAGCTCCTCTCATCCGCACCGTATTGACGGCATAATCAGTGAGAGAGGAATGAAGGGAGAGACAGAGAGAGGGAGGGAGGGAGAGGATGATGGGCAGATGAAATTTTCTGCCAGTGGGTAAATTATTGGCTGCTGGCTTGTTGACCCACGAAGCTACTCATACCTCCTGGACACACACAAACACACACACACAATCAGTCTCATTCATGAAAGTTAATTTTTGAGTGCATTTATACATAAGAAACGTTTGTCGTAAAAACCTGTGTTCATTAAACGTTTAGATGGCCAGTGTAGTTATGAATAAACGTAACAATTAACACAGGCACTTTCCAACCAAACTGCCATTGAAAAAAAGGAAAAATAAGAACTTCAACGAAGGGTGCTGATGGCTGTTCAATGCTATGAACAGCTATCAGCACATTAAAATAAAGCACTAATGGCTAATGATCAATGTTACTGATCTGGGAGATGTGGCTGTGCCTGTACAAGCTCCTATTTGTATCCAAATGCGCACACACCTGATGCAGAGTCTGTATATAAGCTTTTGTAAAAACACTAAGCATTTCTTTATACTTTCAGTATTAACTCTTTAACCAGCAGCTATATGTTGGATGTTCACCAAAACACACACACAGAGTGTTAAGGACCGTGTGCCACAGACAATGTGCGCTGCGGTATACAGAATTGCCACTCGCAAGTGTGTGTGCGTTTTGACCAACAACACAATGACAACCTGGTTGGTCGCAGCGACAGTTTAGTGACAAATCAACTACAGACCCAGTTTTCAAAAGACAAGTGACATAGTGAAACTCAGATCGTCCCCTAGCCAGTTACACTGAAAAACACCCGACTAGATGTGTTCATCAACAACAGTAACACACTTGTTTGTGATTATGTAAACAGGCTGTGTTTTACCTGTTTTACCTACCTCGCAGTGCTTGACTTCAACAACCCATAAATTGATTTTATATTCTGTCCCTTTAGAAAAATAAAACAAACAAACCAAATCAAAAACCCAACATCTTTATGCAATGTAATAGTTGAGACATTAAGGCAGCTAATGTCCAAATATGAATTGTAAAGTTGTACATGGCTTGAGTCAAGTATATATTTTCTTTAAAACATATCCCATATTGTAGCCACTTTAGTTTAGATGTTTGCCTAGTTTGGCAGATGTCAAGTTCTCTGTGTGATATCTGCATTGTTGATTCCAAAAAATTGCCAGCAACAGTGTGTACCTTGGGCGCTTTTACATGTAGTAGTCATGCTATTCTTGACAAGTGCATTTCACATGTTGTTTCTTTTTTTCAGCCTTGTGTCAGAAGTAGGTTTGAAAACTTGTCTTTAAGGGCCAAACCATTGTCTGGGATTTGAATGTGTGTGAGTGCGCGTGTGTGTGTGGGTACGGGGGTGTATTATAATTGGAAAATGAAATCTCATTTGATAAGTGGAGTGTCACGTCACATATGCCACTTGTGTTGTGACTGTGCCATGGCCCCTTAGAGCCTCCCCTGACTGCCCTGCCTCGCTGCCCAGCTTCAGGGCTCCGTCTCTGGGGAGAGAAGCAGCTGGCATGGCCCCTCTCTCGCTGGAGGGCTGGTGCCAATCTCATATTCTCCCTAACGCTGTGCAGCAGACACACACACTCGCACACTGCTCCTTCTGCACATTAAGTTTTAATCAGGCACTTAGCTGGGCATCTGTTACGGCTCTGTCCGCGCGGCGCGTTAAGGACCTGTCGCCGCAGGTTACAAGCCTAACAGATCCGCTGACTGATAGACCCCTGGCCCACTTAGTGGTTGACGTCACCGCTGTATCTGCTTGGTCTGAGAAATCTGTCTAACTGCCTAGTTGACCCCTAAATCAGAGAATGTCGGTGGCATTCATTCAATGGCATTTTTGCTCTGTGATTACTCCGAAGAGAAAATGAAAAGATGAGAGCATGAGAGGCTGTCAAACACAGAAAATTCAAGTTGATGCCCATGGTCAAAGGATGATTATTGGATTTGTTTTAACCATAGTGGTGTGGTGTGTTGTTTATTGAAGATGACATGCTGTTAACAGTGGTTAAAGAAAAACAGGTACATACAGTATCCAACATAGTCAGCAGGAATCAGCCCAGTGTGCCTATAAGATACATACACTTTGGATGATTTTATTTTATTTTACTGCGTCCAACTTTCCTGCAGGGGTCACAGACCTTGCACTTCATTTTATTTTTAACTTAATGAAGTTAAGTTAGTTCCCTAACCTTAACCATACCTTACCCATACTGTAGTACCCATACTGCCATTCGCAGATAGAAATGAGTAATGAATGAATGTTGGTATTGGATGTTAAAAAATGTCATAGTTCAATGTAGTCCCGGTTTTGCATAAGAGTCCAGTAACAACTCTTTGTCTGGTGATAGGGTTGCTCTGTGTTAAGCAGTGTTTGATTAAAGTGCAAGTAGCTCAATTAGTTCTTTCTGTGCGCTGCTGTCTTGGGTTACGTTGTACAACAGTAGTAACTTTGTATCACTGGAACCAAATAGTTTCCTCAAGTAAAGTATCTACAACATCCTTGACTCTCTATAACCTAATGTGTTTGTCTTTTAAGCTCCTGAATGTTGCCATTATTGTGCATATGCAGTAGTACCCTCCAAACAAAACATTTGCGTGTTCACCCACTGTAATGGGTGCTCTATGTTTTGCTTGCACCCAGCCACTGTATTCATGCAGAGGTCGAGCCCAAGTGGTTGAAACCCAAACGAGTAAAAAAGATTCCTCACTGAACAAGATACAGCTTTCGCCACTGTGAACACGTGCTAAAAAGCACCAACATAGAAACTGCACACCTCCACACAGACACCCACATTTTTACTTATTTCAGGATCATGCTCACAAGGACAGATCATTGTTTTTGTTTTTTGTGTGAATTCCATGTATGTGCATTTATAAGTTGAATAAAAGGAGTACCTGTGGAAGGTTGAAATTAAGCAGCAGGTAAACAAAATTTCATGGCAATCCTTTTAGCATTTGGCGAGATATTTCCTTAAGGACCAAGGTGGTAGACCAACTAACCAAGCAACCATCTGACATTACCATCCCTAGAGCCCTGTGCTGGCGTGGCTAAATAGATAGATAGATGGAAACATAATTACACAGAAGAAGTCCTCTGTTTGACAGAGGACATCACAGAGAGAAAAATATGTCTCAGAAAGGATAAAATGATAGAACAAAAATGAGAGGGATGGTGAGAGAAGGTTTGAGATGAAAAGAAAGAGAGGAGCACAGGTGAAGAGTTAGACGTTGTTAGACAGACAGAGCTGGGTCACCTTGGCAGGTTCTCCATTGATCAGAGGAAACAACCTGCTCCTTCCCCAGACACCCACAGCACACACACACACACACACACACACACACACACACTCTTCAACACACCGTATTGAGCGAGCAACCTTATTGAATCTGACATGAGGAAGTTGGCAAGTGCCATATGAGTTGTTTTGCGTGTGTGTGTGCATGTATGCGCATTTGCATGTGTGCACACCACACACACATTTGAACCCACAATATCTCAAAAAGGGCTCTCCCTGCTCACACACCTGCTACACAAAAAGACACTCTGCACAAACATTGTCTTTGCCTTTCTCTCCGCATGCACCCTGCTCACACACACATTTCCTATTCCCATCTGTCCTACACACACACATACACACACACACACACACACACACACCTTCCCCTGGGTTTTGAGGTGACAGTGACGTTGACAGTTTGAGCACGGGTTGTGTGTTTTTTTCTGCGACAAGTAAAATTAGCAGTCTGCCAGCAATTCTTTCTTTCTTTCCTTGTTTTTTTCTGACTGCCTGTCCACTCTCTCTCCCTCTCCCTCTCTCTCTCTCTGGCTGCTCTGTTCAGTGGCCCGCCACATCGTTTCTCTTCCCTGCCACCCTACACACATACATGCACACTGTTTCTCTCCTCTGTCAGC
>NTHP01000134.1:1174367-1198283 GCA_003416845.1 Oplegnathus fasciatus | reverse complement strand
GCCGGGAGTTAGAGCACAGCAAAGAAGAGCAGAGCAGATTCAACAGCCAAGAGGATAATGGTGTTTAGACTAGCAACCCGAGACTAAGATAGCTAACTTACTATAAGAACTAAGATGTTATAAAATAATCTCTAGAACCTGCGCCCTGCTGTGCATTTAGAGTTGTTTCTGGTGGAGTGACATGTCCGCCCACTGACTAATCAGCACGAGTGAATCTTAAATCCTTCATTAAACCAGTTTTCCGTCTCTTTTCCATCAATCTGACACATCTCCGTTCTCCATCTGCCTGCTCACCAAAACTTTGCTTTGCGCTCCATAAGAGCAGTTAACGTTCTGGATCTGATTTGGATTGTGATATTAAAGATAAGATAATAATGTTAAACAGAACATGATGCTGTGATATTGTCGCACCAAGCACACACAGACACACAGACTTTTAAAAGGGAGCTGTTGTTTGAATAGAGGAGACATTGCTATTAAATAGATTTTTTTAGTGTTTAAATATTTTGAATAAAATGTCCACTCTTATAAATCACCTCATAACCTGGTGATCGGATTGCCTATCAGTACAGTATGGCTCAACCTCCCGGCGTGTTTAAATTGACTCAATAAAAAATTGACCTGTTGTTGTGGAGGGCGAATTTCTCAGGACATTTGTGAGAAAATCTTCAGCACAATCACGGCGGAAAGTTTGTGCCAAAAGTCACGTGATATTTTTTTGTCTTTGTAGGATATTTTTTTTTGTACTTATAAAACTTGCTGTATTTGTTTCTGAAGCATGATGTATTAGAAATATGTTGTGTATTTGTTTGATAGGTACGTTTTGTATTTGCAAAACAAAATGCATTAGTTTGTTTGTTTGTTAAGTTTTGGCAGGAAATTAGCTCCATAGAACGCAATGGTCATCGGCTGGTCTTACATGTGAACTGACCTTTGTTAGTGGAAATGCAGAGTTGCCAGAGACAATTTAGAATATGTCAGACCTACAGGAGACCACCTGTCATTTAAACAGTCTGAAAAGCAACAATCAATATTGCTTTCAGCACAAGCTCACTTAAGCAGATCCTGTTATCTTTTAAATGAAAGTGCTCAGGCTCTGTTTAATTAATTCTTGGTACTGAGAACAGAGTAACAGCCTCGTCTCAAGTACTGTCAGCTTAGCTTGGCTGAGGTTGTGAGATATTTTAGGTTCTCTTTCCCCAAATAGTACCTGGATCCCCTTCAGATATTTGAAATAGCCCTTTAGCTAATTCCATCCCTGCTGTCTGATCCCTGGCCTTGGGATATCTCGGGATCCCTCAGGAAGAACTGGAGGACGTGGGTGGGAGAGGGATGCCTGTGTGACTGGGTTACCTTTCTTAGACTGCTGCGATCGCGGCTCAAACCTGGATAATTCCATCCCTGTGCATGTGATTACTGACAGCTACTGAGGCCAGATTAACGCTGCCATAAGTCGTAGAGTTCCCAGGGTCAGCACCAGATCACCAGGATGTGGAGGGATGAGGGTTAAGACCTTGGCATGCTACAGTAGATTCAGTGGGTAGCTGCAACCAAAATAATCTGATTCAGCCGGCCTCCCACCTCCAGTTTCGCTAACATGGGGTGTGTCTCAGTTGATTAAACACACCAGGAATGAAGCATGTCTTAAGGACTTGTTTCTCAGCAAGCACGGGATCAAGAAACAAATGGACAGCATTCAACTGCTTGTGATACTCACACCTTGAATTCAACTGTTTTGTTTCAACCCTCCAGTAGATCTTCATCAGATATAAGGCCATACCACAAGTAAAATTACAACAGTGAAAACAGTGACATCATTTTCTGCCATAACAAGTTAGGCAGATACAATAAAAAAAACCAACGTAGAATTAAATGTTAAAGCATTTAAAAATATCAGTCAATGAAGCAGAAACTGTATAGTAGGCCTGCAAATCAAACGATAATCACAATTATTTTTTCTCAGAGAAATCTGTGTTGAGATCATGATTAGATGTCACCACTGTTGATCCATTCTTGCCTTATATGAATACAATTTGACACAATTAATAACAATAATGCTACCACAGCATGCAAACACATAAAAGGATTTATCCCTCCATAGAAATTGCTATTAGGTTATATTTGCAGGTTGCCTATGCAGAAACTAAAGTGTGCTTGAAATAAGCACCAGTGACTGGTCACACAGCAGTTGAAAATAAAATGAAAGCAAAAAGTATGGAGCCCTATAGCACAGCAGCATAAATAAGCCACTCCAAAGAAGAAGAAAAAGGTTCGCAAAAGAACAATTATCAAACCTCCTCATGTATAAAATGAACACATGCGCTACAGACATGCAAAGCTGCCATACATGGAACACATTTACTTTTTATCACAAAGACTTAACTTTTTGTATGTCTCACAGGTTTTAGTCATTCTTAAACTAACAGTAGCAACCCAGAGGCACGAGTTAACAATGTTTCTAGCACACAACCCCATTAAGCCGCACATATGGTTTTCGGGGTAACACCATTGACAAGGTTTAGTGCCTGGGACTGATAACTATATTAAGCTGGTACACGCTCACACACACACACACACACACACACACACACACCTACACTGCTTCCTTTCCTCATCTAGTAATTGAAGGTGAGAAATAATTTCATTATCCTCAGGAAGAGTAATCTGCTCTCTGCTCCTGATCCCTTCATTTCCTACAGTGCACCTCGACCTGGGAGGCACACACGCACAAACAGGCACCAAATACTTATCACACATGCATGCACACACATACACAGACATAGTTCCTATCACCCTGGGCTATTAATGTTATTGGAGTTGGGGATTAACCATCCGATTCACATATGCTTTACAAAGCTTTATTACTTAGTGCTGTCTGTCTTGCTCTCTGTCACACACATGCATGTGTTCACGTACATGCACACACACACACACACACAAACACAGGCACATAACTTTGTATTAAAGAAAGTTAATCTGGGAGTGTGTGCACCAGTTAGTGGACAGGAACAGGCCCTCAGCAGAGGGTGTGAAAACATGGCAAGAACTATCCAGTTTAGAACTTTACATTATTGGTACTAGTCTGAACTCTTGGGCACAGTGTTGTGTTATTTTTCTTGATATCATAATCACAGATGGCCTTAAGGCATCTTAGTTTAACATGTACAATCCCTTTAGGGATGTGTAGACACCCTGAAAGGAAACCACCTGAAAGAAAGACACCTTCCCCCTCAGCTTCAGGGTGGGATGGTGTAACTCCACCACCCAATTAGATACCACTCGTGACTAGTGCACATCATCAGGAGGAAACAGCAGAATTAAAACCAAATGAAACTGCAGATGAGAGTGTAGGGGCCATTATTTTTCTTCTTCTGTCTATGTAGTTGAATGGCGGAGCACACCCAGTTTAATGTTGCATTACCACCCTCTACTGTTCATCTGGCCAAGATGTTTTGGGTGGCCCATGATGTCAAGTGTCATGGTGACACACTCTGTGGACATAGGGGGGAGGGACTGAACTGTCATTTCACAGGGCAAAGGTGTGTGGTGGGACCCCGTTACGTTTCGTGTGAACACACAATCAAAAGGGGAGGGGTGAAAGTTAAGGGGGAAGGGGAGGATTAGGATGCAGCTTAAGACACACTATACCCCACACATTCACCTATTCTGGAAGGACGGAAGTTGCTCCAGTGTCTATGCTCAGTCCTGCAGCAGAACAGGGCTTTTAAGTCCAGTTCCACTTAAAACATAGGACTTGACAAGATCATCTTAATTCTATAGCACGATAAATTGTCTTGATAAATGTAACAGTAAGTATTTTTACAAATTAATTCGTATATGACATTTATTTTATCATGCTGGCTTACTTTTTCTATGTGTGTTTAGATTAATTACAGGATGACCAGTTAAAGATTCTGAACTGGACTTTGGTTTATTGTCTAAGTAGATGTACAACATGTACATGCTTTTTTAAAGCTTAATTTAATGGGATCTAGGCTGTTGAATTATTGAAAACTGAGATGAGAGTAAATTTAGGTACAGAGATTGTCAGTGTTGCTAATTTGATAAATATGGTTCATCATTCAGTCTTACTTAAACACAGGAAAAGTGTAATTTTTCCTCCATTAAAGGATAAGGCTGGCGATATTCTATAGTCTTCTTGTTGTCACCAAATCCTTTGCAAAGACCAAAACCACCGGGTGACATTTTTCTTCATTACTACAGCACTGCTGCAAATACTCACTAGTGGCTGAAAACAGTCCCCAACAAATGCACTATTTACTCCTGTTTGAACAATGTTTTACATAAACTACAATTCCCACCTGTTTTAGGAAATTATTGAGCTTTTTTTAAAAATTTAACCTGAACTGTGTGACCCATTTTTAGAGATATATGTCAGTAGAAACAAAAAGGCTTGGGGCTTAGAGCCACAGACAAGGTAGGGAAGTCAGAAAGTACTGAGAGACAGACTAACGCATTGTAGGTTTTGAACTTTTAATGGGATTTGTTGACAATAAAAAAATAGAAAAACACCAACTTTATGCTTTAAACACATACAGAATAAAATGTCTAGAATTATTAAGAATACAAATCCAGAAAATATCAGATAAAAGAAAACATTTATATCTTGAGATAGTTGCTCTACATACAGTATACTGTTGCTGCACTGACCGATGTGCCAGTTGACAGTATGAAGTTTTCTGCACTGTGTGACAAGCGCCTGGCTGAAGGAGAATAACAGATGAAATTTAAAATGTCACCTTATTTAAGCCTTACATGTCTTGACACTCTCTAGACACACAGTAGCTACCCTGGCTGTCATTGTATTTGTGTGTGTGTGTGTGTGTGTGTGCTGTCAGGCCAAGACGTAGAAAGCGTGTTTTTTTTTTTCTAATGGGGAAAAGGAATATTTGGACATTTTATCAATAGGCATTATTAAATCCTGCTTGCTTGAGCTAATCTTGGCGGACCGGAGCGAGGGGAAAGAGAGAGAGCGAGAGAGAGGGAGAGTGAGAGAGATAGACACAGAGAGGGAGAGTGAGAGAGCAGTGATGTCTGCCCTACGAGGTGAAGAGAGACCGCCTGTAAGCCGCTTATTATATCGACTACCACCTTTTCTCTCTCCTCCTCTAACCCTCCCTCCCTCCCTCCCCAGTTTTCTCTCCTCACCTCACTCATTTTCTATCTCTGTCTCCCTCGCTCGCTTTCTCCAACTCATTCTATATCCCCTCACTCTCTTCTCTCAACAACTCCTTCATATGAACACACACACAGATGCATATGCGCACACAAACACATGCAGATGACGGCGCCAAGCCGAACCTTCTTGTTCAAAGCCAGAAGCAAAAAGCTGAAGTTTTATTCAAATGAATGTTTACTTTTTCTCCTGCCAAGATGTGTGTGTTTGTCTGTGTGTGTGTGTGTGTGTGTGTGTGTGTGTGTGTGTGTGTGTGTGTGTGTTAAGAGACAGAGGGAAAATAGTACCAAGCATGCAAGTGTGTGTGCGTTAGTGTGTGTTACATGCACGGCAGAAGGAGAAGGGCTGACAGTAGGTGATAAGCCAGACAGGCCTGCACGCTGTGATTATCACCCACTGGACCCCCTGTCACACACACACACACACACACACACACTTGCATACACAGTGCCCAATGAGAGAGTGTGTTGCAAGGATTTAGGATAGACAGACGGACAGACAGACAAACAGAGACAGAGAAGCCTTGGATCACAGGCAAGGTGGAAACCACAAGAGAAGCAAATGAACACAGACTGGAAAATACAATGCATCCAATTATGTTTCACTGAACACTCATTGTTTTTATTTGGGTTTTATATCAATATTAAGGTGTTTTGATGTTGAGACGCTGGAATCAAAGCACTTTGTCACACTGGAGATGCTAAATAAATGCCTGCAAATGAAGATCTGTCGCTGAAGTGGATGAACATCAGTTAGTAACTGAGTCTCTAACTCTCTCTCGGTCTCTCTCTGACTTAGGTGTGTGGCCATCTGAGGAGGTGATGGCTCATTACTGTCTGCAGAAATGTCACATGTTCAAGTGAGTTATTCCTCTCTTTCAACCTGCTCGCTCCATCATCAAAAGACTCAACTGTTTCACCAATAAAATCAAGGGCTAACAGCTGTGATTAATTACATTAATCAGGATGTACAACATTGTTATTAAGGTTGTATTTAAGTTTGTATCAGTTTAGCAAGTCAGGGTACATTTTTATTCTAATTCAGTTTTTAATTTTTCTGGAACAGGTTGACATCAATAAAACATCAAAAGTAAAATACCGTTTAAATATTGAAACACTGTTGCATTGTAAACAAATGAGACATTCGGAAAGATTTTTGGCACCATGTAATGGCCTTCTTTCTACCAGGTTTGATTTCACAAGAAATCTGCTGCATGACAGGAAATTGCTTTCAAGATTATTGAAAACGTTGCATTTGTTGAAATAACAGATTGTGGATCCTTGACAGTAGAGAAAGGCTGTTGGAAAAGTCACTTTGAAAATGTTTCTCCTCTTCAGTAAAATAAAGAGAAAATTGAAAACACAAATTAGCAGCAGGGAGGTGGAGGAAGATAAAGTAGCAGCATCCTCGGAAATGCTAACACACAGCTGTTGTGAGATAATGGTACCTGTTTAACATTTTATCAAATATAATTGCATCTAAATATATCAATTCTTCTATATTTAACCTGTTAATTGACTACATTTTGACAGTATTTCAGAGAACATGTCAGCACCCAAAGATGCCTCTAATTTAAATCCGACTGGGACCCTCAGTAAATGCTTGGTGCTTGTGTCATTCTGTACCTTTCCATGCCACGCTGTGTTGTTCTGCGTTGCTCTTTCCCCTGCTCTCGTCTGCTGAGCACTGGCCTGCCCTGCGGCACGGGGCTGAAAAGCACCCAGGCACCTTTGATTTCCACTCAAGGTGGAACGTCACCCTTTGATTTCCTGTTTAAACATTCAAGAGGCGGGAGGCGAGGAAGAGAGGGGTATTGATCAGAGCAGCGTAGTGAAGGTCAGCAAGAGAGGGAGGGAGGCAGGGAGGGATGAAAGAGGACAGGGGTAGAGATGGACGGGAAGGGGAGATGAAAGGAGGAAGAGGATGGAGAGAGGGGTTGAATGAGCATGCAAGGTACAGTCTCTCTCTCTCTCTCTCTCTCTCTCTCTCTCTCTCTCTCTGTGTGGGTGTGTGTTTTCTCAGATTCCCGCTGATTGAGCTTGTGCTTCTCAATGTTCAGTATTCAGCTTTCAGGTTGATGGTTGAATTGATATTTCTTACCCTGCTGTGTTTACTATGTGCGTGTGTGCATGGGTTTGTATGATAGCATGCGCGTGTGTGAGTGTGTATATGTACATCTGTGTGCATCTACTGTACAGTATGTGCGTGTTTGTGTGTGTGCTAAACTGCTAGGTTTGGCTCAGCAAGGTGAATCTCACTCCCAGTCTTCTTTCTCTCCCTCTTGGTCTCTCAGGGGTGCAGTGTGTGAGTTAGGAGGAGGTATGACTTGCCTTGCTGGGCTCATGGTAAGTGACCGCCCCCCCCTCCACACACACACACACACACACTCACACACACACAGATTCCTGCAGGAGAGATGACTTCCGTAATGAAATTGAGCGCACCAATCAATACACAAACAGCATGGGCACACAGTGTCCATACCTATTCATATACATATCATTCACTTCTTGTGTACCTGTGTGTTTATGCGTATGTGTTTGTGTACCTTCACAAGTGTGTGCATGCTCCCTCTTTACCCACATTAAATTAACAGTAGGCCACATGTCTATTTTTCAGTGTTTACCACCTTTGGCCATATTCACAGAACATCTTATTCCCATGGTTAGCTCCTAACTGCTTGAATAACGCCTAAAACTCTCCATCCTTAAAGTTTAAGTCTCCCAAATTTACAATACTTATTAGTGCTGAAAACAGCTCCTAAGTCTGTGAACAGTTTGGGGTAATCCAGAGGACCTAATCACTATCAGTCATGTTAAGTACCTACTTCCAGCAATCTACCTCATAACTGGGTCAATGTTTTTGAAACATTCTAAAAACGCTGGCCTTTTAAAAGCATTTTTTAAAGTAAAAGTATAAGTTAAAAGTACATTGTTTAATATGCACCATTTTTCTGATGGCAGTAGAGTTGGCATTACAGACGTATGTATGTCTAAATAACTATTAACCACTGAGAGATAATGACGTGTTTATTAACTGGAAAAGGTATCAATGTCAATCAACACAAAGCTGTTTGATGAAAGCTGGGATACATTTTGCAGCAAGTTTCCTGGACAACACTTGCTGTGTCTGTCGCTCCCTGCAGGTTGTGACTCCTCGTGCCACATTCACACATTTAATTTCTTACATGTAAGCTCACAAGATCATTTTTTTGTTTGTTTGTTTTGTCAATTAGCTTTAATTTGCTTTCCCTTTTAATTATATTGGTCATACAGATGCCTTAATTGTTAATATGGCAACAGCATTTGTACCTCTCACTATTGTATTTTTATGCTTAATTAAGCAACGTACACTGAGCCAAGCTTATTCATGAAACACAACATTATTCTTAGTAACAAGGTCAACCATGTAGCCTTTTCACTTAAAAGCTCTCTGTTTTGTAAAAATCGCTCTCAGCAACATTGTTAAACGTCTTAAGAGAAAACACTCAGATTGCAACTTTAGGTGTCATTTAGGCAGACTGGATGGTAAGATAAAATACTTTGTAAATGTGGTCCAATTTCCATTCAGCACCTGGCTGTAGAAGGGATTTGCATAAGGAATGTCCCTCACATTTGATTGTATGGAAACCAGAATCACACAAAAGACAGTGTAGGTGAGCATTGATGCATTTTATCACAGCACCGGGCACTGGCCTACTGTACCAAGACACTGATTTGTAGGATTAATGGCAAATTGTAATTAATGCAGCATAAATACTGGCAAAACAAATGTGTCTTTGTTTTTCTTCAAACAATTTTATATTTTCAGAATTTGAAACATAGAGTAGGTTGTTCAGGTGTGAAGCCAGTTTTTATTTTCATATAAGATATAATGATTATAATGTGAGCTTTCATTGTGTTTATAAGCACACTCACACCACCTGGGTAGTGACACCTAGCTATATGAACTAGCTTGGGTCTTAAAAGCTGTCCTGTATTGACACAACACACACAAACATCCACACACACACACACACACTGACACACTCAGATATACCGCAGTCTGTCAGCCATAGGGTTTATTAGCCAGGGTCTTAAGGGCCCCTCCACATAGCAGGCGTCAGTGTCTCATCGATCTGCTAGATGCCATTCTGTGTGTTGTACGTGTGTATGTGTGTGTGTGTGTGTGTGTGCGTGTGTGTGCGTGTGAGAAAGCCTGGTTTTATCTCTTGGCAGTCAATACACCATGTTTTGACATTGGTGGCTTGAGATGGAGTCCTTCCTTCACACCTCTCCTTCTCCTCATCCCTCCTTCATCCGTCACTGACACCACATTTTTTTCTCTGTTGTCCATCTGAACAGTTCATTAATTATTTTTTTAGTTGTTGCACTTCTTCCCTCCATTCCACCCTTGTTTTTGTCATTCATTCACCCCCTTCCTTAATTCTTTATTTTCTGTTCCATAGCATTTTCATGCCCTGATTTCAATCTCCCCTTCCGTTCTTACACATCCTCCAGCAGCGTGCTGTTAAACTGCACTCTAGATTTCAGGATAATATTAAATGTAATTCCCCATCTTCATGGCGACGATCTAGAACAACCCTTCACAGCACATGTACCTTGCCACGTGCAATCAAATGAAGATATGTCACCTTAACATTTGTAGCCTCAACCCCAAAATAGATTAAATTAAGCTTCTCTTAGCAGACTTGAAAGCTCATGTCCTGGCCATTTCTGAATCATGGTTAACCACCTGTATCCCTGGCTGGTCTACTCTGCTTTGAAAACTATGATCTCTGTCACACAGACTGACAATCCTGGTGAAGGTTTTTGGCCACCCTACCGACGTGGCTCGAGGGATGGCAATGTTAGTTGGTTGGTCGGTCCATCCCTTGGATCCAGACTGTAATGGCTCAACAACTATTGGATGGATAGCCATGGAATTTTGTGCAGACATTTATGGTTCTCAGAGTATGAAAATGTTCCACTTTTCATCATTATCAGATGAGGAGCATGGTGAACATTACCTGCTAAACATCTGCAAGGTAAAATAGTCATTGCAAGCATGTTATAAGCTTAAAGCACTGCTGTGCAGCCTCCCTTGGTCCCCTACTCTTCCTACGGAGAGCGTAGTCAGCTGCTGTAGAAATGCTGATTTTTGTGTTGCATGATACTCCACCAGACAGATGGACATATTAACAAATTACACGTATTAACAAATACTGTATATACAGTAGCTAAATAAAACAGCAAGTCTTCTAAATCAAGCGACAAAATACGTTGTTCATCCATGCCTTTTAGAACGGCACATAGAAGTGTTTCCGATCTGACGCCCATGTCAGCTGGATGACATCATTTGTTAGTGGCTTCCAAAACAAATCACTGTTGACAAATTAATCAGTTTTATGATGTGACAAAGCTACTGTATGGTTAAGATTTGACGAGTGGCAGCCAATGAGATTAGGTTTAGTTACACTAACGACTTGGTTAGGTTTAGGGAAAGTGGTTTGGGTTAAGATAAGTTCTTTGTTAAGTTTAGGGAACGATCGTGGTCATGCTTGGTTTTTGGTTTGATACTGGATTACCTACTTCACAGCAGCGTACAGAGTTTGGCGTTTGGCTTTGTTTAGATTAAGATGTTTGTGAGCATTTGATTTAGCTGACTCTGCATGAGTGTACAGTGGTGTTGGCGGGTGGCGCGTTGTTGCTCATGGGTTGCGAGGTTGGGCTCCTGATCTTTCAGCTGGATGCTCTGGTTCAGCCCGGAGGTCCCTTGCTCCATTTGAGCAGATGGCGGGACGCACAACACTCAGTGACCCCCTCACACATCCTGCAGGGCTTTAACATGTGTGTGTGTCTGTGCGAGCCTGTGTGTGTCAGAGCATGCATGTGTGTGTGTTCTGTTTGTTTCAGAAATTTTCATACACTTGATATGCTACATGATGTATTTTCTATATGCCGTATGAGTCAAGATTACATTGAATCAGCCATATAGGATTTGTGTGCATACCAACACAATAGCTACTTGCACTTAGACTCACCCATGGGTATATGCACACACACACTCCTTAACAGAAATTGACAGCCTGACACGCACTTGCTGATATAAAAAAATAGCATCTGCAAAGAAAAGAAAATGTGAAAAGATGAGGTTATAGTAAAGCACACACCTCTCTATCTATATCTCCCTCACACACAGCGCAGCACAAAGCTGTCTATCCATTCTCCCGTCTCCCTCCCTCTCCCTCTCTTTCTCTTCGTCTCTCGCAGTCTGCTCTGCAAAGTTATATGAAGGGCATCAGGCAGGCCCGGCGAGCCGAGTGCAGAGTGACAGCGGCGAACGGAGTGATGGCTCGGCCCGATAAACACCCAGCGTCAAATGAAAAGGCTCTGCGCTTGCCATCATCCCCTGTCACAATGCAATTACTGAACAGAGTGATAGCAAGATAGCAGCCCCCACCGCTAGCCACAATGATAAAAGTATTGACTGATTTGATTGAATGATTAAAATAATGCAGACATAAAAATGGGGTGAAGATAGAGAGGGAAATGGCAGGGAGGAGAGGGAGCAATAGAGAGAGAGGGTGGGGCGGGCTGGGCTGCCAAGAGTGAAGCTTTGTAGATATGGTTATGTCATTATTGTGTGTGTGTGTGCGCGTGTGTTCAGATGTTTGCTTCATCTAAGGGCGCTTTTGGTTTTGTTCTTTTGTTCTGTGTTGTTTCATTTCTCTGTCTCTTTCCTGTCTCTGTGTCTCTCAGGTTGCCATTTGTGCTGACGTGAAAGAAGTTCTGCTATCAGATGGGAACGAGAAGTCCATTCAGAGTATCCTTTCATCTCCTTCTCTTTTTGTCTATCTCTCTATCTCTGCCTCGTTCCTCTACCTCACATTTATTTATATGCATTCATATAGACGTATTTATGTGAAAAGTTTTGTCTTTTTTATCGGGGTTTCAGTTAGAAAATATGTTGCTTGTCAGTGCATTCCTGTACACAGAAATCACACCTGAATTAATCACATGTGGAACAGATTTCATATGTAGAGGCATAAGGTTTTAGCACATATAACATGATATACATTACACATGTGAAAACATCAATTTCATATGTGATTTTCGTGTAAGGGACAACAATTTCACATCTAATATCTCATGTGTAACAGCATTTAACAAGTGGTTTTTACATTTCACATGTGAAAAAAAATCACTAGTTCAGGCACAAGTGCTTTTCAGACACATCCTGTGAAATATAACATTTTTACATGTCCAGTGTAAGATTTCTCAAGTGAAAACATGAATTTCACATGTGCTTTTTGAGTCCGTAAAATACACTCAGTTGCCAGTTCATTAGGTACACCAGGCTAAAACTACAGTAATACAGTCTAATACAACAGTCCTGCAATAAATTCTCCCTTCATGAAGGTTGTCATGTTCAGTTTTTGTTTAAAGAGATGTTGATTCAACTTGGTACTCATTTTGGAGGCTGTAGTTTGCTGTTTAACTGTATTGCGTTATACTGACAGGTGTTTCTCATATTTATATCAGTGAGGGTAGGCTAAATAACAGAAACACCTGTATACACTCTGTATAATGCAATACAGTTCAATAGCACCACAGACTACATCAAAAATGATGATACGTTGAATCAACATCTCTCTACAGTTTCAACACTGATTATAACCTTTACTGTATGAAGGGAGGATTTATTGCAGGACTGTTGTATTAGAGTGCATTAGTTTTAGTGTGGTGTATCCAATAAACTGGCAGCTGAGTGTATATATACACCAATAAAATAATTGCAACCCCTTAAGTAGTAATATCCTGCTTAATCAGTCATAAAGCATTGTGCCAGTTGTTATTGTCTGTTAAACAACAAGAACATCTTGCAATCTAAACCATTATTATTGCTAATCAATTCTGCTAGTAGTTTAATCTCTTCCACGCTATGTGATAAAGATTCATTTCTTATGTGATGCTATTTTTCCAGTGGCTCTGCTGTAACTATACAGTGACTCTTTTAGGCAGTATCATAAACAAAAAGTAGACGTCGTAGAAGTAGTGTGCTGTAAACCTTGGTGTTTCAGCCCTGAAATCAGAGATTGGGCTGGAGTGAAGGAAGAATAGCCATCCACCTCTTTTATCTTTAGGCAAAAGCAGCAGATGGGGCACCCACAGTGACAAATACCCAGCACTCGCACTCAACATGGCATCTACCAATCCTAGCTGCCCACAATGCCATGTTAAGAGCACAGTAATTGCCATCCTGTCAGATTTTGTTTGAGACTTCATCTAATGCTAAGGCTAGGGTTAGGGCTTGACGAGTGTTTTAGAAACAGGAACAATCAAGGTTTGTTTAAAATGTTTTTGTGAGTGGTTAAGGTTTAGGCCTATAATTAAGTTTTTAGGACAAATCTTTAGGTGAGTTTTTTTTTTGCCAACATTTGTTCTTTGAGTGGGTTATTGATCAACTCTGTCAGCTTGCAAGCCGTCTTGCTTTTCGTTTTCTACCCATTTTACACTTCTGCCTGTCTGATCTCCTTTGTAGCTTCTTGTTTTCCCTCTTTTCTTCCCATCTTCTTTCATCATTCTTGTCCTTTTTCTCCCATCCTCCCAGATCTTGCTTTATTCACTCAACAACTACACAGACAAGAAAAAGAAGCTCTGACTCGCTACAGTTGTTTCACAAAAGCAGGAAATATAAATACACATTTCTTCCCCATTGACCGATATGGCACTTTCCATATTTAGCTGTGCTTACAATATCTCTGTCTCATCCGGCTACAGTGCTCCTTTACTGATCACAATGAGACCAAACAATAACATTATGGAGCCTGTAAAACACACACACGCACACTTGGGCACACAAACAATACACCATTGACCGACTGCTTTGTTTCACAGAACAAACACATAGAGAGAATTGTAAGTGAAATCATAGCGAGAATGGATCGAACACACACAGAAAGAGAGAGGGAGGGTTGAGAAAGACAGATAATTTGTTCTGGGCTCAGCCAAATTGGCCCATTCACATACTGCAGTTACTGTGAGGCATTTCCTCTCACTGAGGAAGCTGTTGGTCTTAGCCTTGTGCTAATGGCCACTGTTTGTCTCACATGCCCTTATTGTGCGGCTGGTGTTACAATAGAAAGAGATAGTGAGTTGTGATATGGCTCAGTTTTATACAGTGAAATAGATTAGAAGATATGCGGGCAAAAGAAGTTGTGAATAGACGATATTTAGATATGTCCAGAGAATAGATTTCTCCCTTTCCTTAGAAGTTGTTGACTCCATTTACAGTGCAGAAACACACACAAATACACACCATAGAGAGGAGACACTCTGTTGCTGTGACCTTGAATACTCATGTTGAAAATCAATTGAAATGTTCCATTAAGAATGATTGATGCATGTCATTGGCTGCTACTTGTCTACTTCAAGTGATGGAAGCAAATATTCCTCCTCTTCAATGTTCAATAATACTCTCTCTCTTTCACTTTTTCCTCTTTATTTCTCTGTGTGTGTGTGTGTGTGTGTGTGTGTTTTCAACTCGTGTGTATGTGTGTGTTTGTGCATGCACTGACCTCTACCCCAGTGGTGTGCTACTGATGAGATTACAGTAAGCTGCTCTGCTCTTCGCCCTGTCATCCCTATGCATAACACACTGATGCACAGGTGTCCAGCATGTGTGTGTATGTTTTGCGTATGTGCGCTTGTATATAAATGTGTGCTAACCTACATATTACTGTGTATCTGTGTCCGGGAGGTTGATTTTGGATTGGCTCTCCAGCTATCAATCCATCTATCAACTTATCACGCATTCCTGCTCTCTCTCTCTCTCTCTGTCTCGCTCTCTGTCTTTGTCGATTGGATTTGTCTCAGCTCTTTGCAGGCTTTAAAGACAAGGAAATCCTAATTGAATTGCTTTGCAACTCCACAAGCCAGTGTATTACTAGACAACTTGACATCAATCGCCCTGCCTTTGTGTGCGTTCATCTGCGCGTATGTGTGTGTGTGCGAGAGGGACAGTGTGAGTTTGTGCATCTGTGGTTAAAAGCCTTCCCATTGATCCAGCTAGAGGCTGCTGTGATCTGCTTCTGCAGGCTGGCTCTCTATCCTTGGAGATCATCTCCCCTCACTCATGCTGTCTCTCTGTGGGTGTCTACCATATGTGTTTTTACCTAAAGAGGGTCTTACCTAGAGTTTGTGTCTCCACCACTCCAAAAACCTTAAACCGAATGTCTTTTGATGGGACAGTCAGCAGTCTGAATCAGATGATTTGTAAGGGAAATGTGGGTGGTGGAGGTAGATGACCAATGTTCTTACCTCCATCCTATGATCCACATGTTTCGTGTTTCAAACGTGCTATGGTTCAAATGAAGAATGTTATTTGATATTTGGAAATAAATTTGCATTTGCTAAAAGATTAATCAAGTTGCAAATATATATTTCATCCTCTCATGTACCGTGTAGAATTTTACGTGATCTGTCAATCTATTACGATGGCAAAAATGTTTATTTTTACAAAAATACTGTAAGACAGGTGTAGCCTCTATGTCGACCAATTTACATGGACACTGTTCTCTGTCACAGTGTCTTTTTTGATTTTGCCACTGGGTGCCAGAGATGGAAAATTTTAAATTCTACACATGGTGGCTTTAATTTGAATTTAAGTCCACTGGAGGCCTAACTGCAAGGATTCATTTTGAATCCTTGATTGGTTGTCCAACATCTTTGGCCGTACTGTATGCCAATAGAGAGGATATGTATTTAATATAATATGGGATCTTTAAGCATTTTCCTACAGTTGAGGATATTATATGTGTGTCTATGATGAATCCTTGACCGTGGCACGCCAGATGTACGAGGGCTGGTCGAGAGAAACAGACAAGGTGGAAAGTTTGGGTCAACACATGTATCTGCCAGGTGAGACCATTTTCATTTCTTTTATGAAAAGATACAGTTCGTGACCTCTACTCTGGGGCTCTTTATCACTGCAGTCAGAAGAGTGGACTGTGTGCTGTGCTTGTTGTTAACATTTTTAGCTGAAAGTGCCTCAAATATTTCTTAAAAGTCCTCGCTTTTAATTGGGGCCCACACCACGCTGTACTGCAGGACAACAAGTAAACATAACATATTGTGCTGTGTGCCATGCAGTGAATGTTTTGATCCAAAGTGTCTTTACAGTGCCTTGAGTGCATACATTTTTAGTTTGCGTGGCCCCAGTGGGAATGTAAAACCCTAACCATGGCTGTATTCTAGTCAACACAGATACAGCACAACTAACCACGCCTTTTTAATCAAGTAACTTTTGGGGAGATGCATCCAGGCTTGTTGATGGCACTCTAATAAAACACCAACAAATGTAAAAGCTACATGAGAATAAAGTGCATAATGGGTAAGGGACACAAAAGCTACACAATAGGTAAGAGAAATGATTTTGCCACCTGTACAGTTTGAGAGTGAAGTACTGCAGAAGAAAGGACGATTGTGGAGATTGTGGTGATTTATGGGCATGTACTGTACATCTATTGTCAACTCTTGACATCTTGAGATATCTTCGAACAAATGTCAACATGTTATCTACTGAGTGATGGTATTTCTTTTTTCATAGTGTAAAAACCTTAAAGATACCTAAACCTATACATCACTCTAACATCAGGTCCTGTACAGTATTTGACTTAACTATTGGCTGACATTTTCACATGATTAACAGGGTAATATATATATTTTTTTCAATTTGTGCTGTTGTCAAATATCTGTAAGTGATGATTTTGGAGCAAATTTAGACGGACAACACTTCCATTATACCACTGTATTGTACGAATCTCTTGTATGAATTCTATGAATCGCTAACTTAAAATACAATTAAATCAGATTTTTACCTTAAATAAATGTCAATTTTATAAATGTTTACATTTTTATGTCTTTAAATTTGAACAATGAATGACAAAAGATCAAACCTTGTTAGCTACATACTGTAATACCCATTCTTCATGTAGACTGTGTGTGCGTGCATGCGCACAGAGTCATCCAACCAAAATGATTCCCTTTGATAGGGAGTTCTAATCCAGAAATGATCGAGAGAACTTCCCACTACACACACACACACACACACACACCCCATATGTGAGGATGGGCTGAAACGTAGTTAATTGTTGTCCCTGTCTCAAAAAAAGCATTTTGCCATTGACTGACTGTTTTGCTTTCCTTCCCCTCTCTCTCTCTCGCTGTGTGTGTGTGTGTTTCTCCCTCATGCGCATATTTACATGAGTGGAAGATGGAGTGAAAAAGTAAACGTATAATTAGGCTACATTACTTTGATTGTTTTCTTTTCAGATTATGCCTGCTGTCATCGCCGCACCGCAAGAGAGGGCGAAGGGCACGATGCGATTGGACAAGGGGAGGGAGAGGGAGGGGCATGTCGTGTGATGGTGTGTGCACATGCATGCGTATGTGTGTGTTGGGACCTCCTGCTGCGAATTGAGATTGTGTTTCTAGCGGGGCCTAATGTTTTGTTTACTGAGTGTTAATAATGCCTAATTAATAATCCCCCACTCTGCCTAACACTCTGAGAGAGAAAGAGAGAGGGAAAATGGTGTGGAAAAAGAGATGGAGGAGAAAGCTGTAAACTGTACGCAGCGTCGGCACAGCCCTTACACAATCTGGAACAGCCAATTTATAGCCAAACAAAAAGAAAAACACATTAACCACTGGTAATGTACTACATGTAAACTTAATTGCTGTTTAGTGAACAGACAATACAATGTGTGACAATACAGAGAAAGACATGAACGAAATACAGACTGAGTGACCACAATCTGGTGGACACAGACAAACCTGGCAACCCAGAGAAAACGGTGTCAGTCCTGCCAACAACAAGACGTATAGACCGAGTGACACTTCCTGCTCAAATAGCAAGAATTTGACTCGTTCTCCACCTTTATTTTTCCCACATTCTGAATCATTACGCTTATGTTGTAAACCGTATACAATCTGCTTTGCAACAGTCACGCCAGTAAAGTAAGAAAGAAGAAGAGAGAGGACAGTGTGGATATTGAATAGCAACATGCATGGAGGAGGCCATTCTCTCTGTGTGTGTGTGTGTGTGTGTGTGTGTGTGTGTGTGTGTTCACATGGTATAAATGTCAAGTGTCATGTCAGAAGCTCTCTCTCTTTACCTCACAGATGACATGTCTTCCCTCCCTGACACTTTGTCCAAGTCTCTACTGAAGCAGAAAAACAGTGGGTGTCAGAGAGAGAGAGGTGTCAGGGAGCAAGAAGCTCAAAGTGTTGGAAAGAGAAAAGAAGCGGTGAAGGACAAACTGCTGTTGCTCGCTGTGCAGTTTCATGAACACCGGCGTTCTTCTGTCACCAGCTCCGCAAATACTAAACTTTGCTCTCCGTTTCATGTGTGTGCTTACAGGGTGGTGAGGTGGGACTGTGAGTCGGACATTGCAGCACTGGAGGGTCACTTTGACGTTGTCATGTGTGCAGACTGGTAGGTTCACACACACACACACACACACACACACACAAACACACACACATTTATCTGTGTGTGTGCGTTCATGGCATTAATTTTCACTTTTGCGTGACAGTTCTTGCATGGCCCCCCACCAGCATGTGGACCTTCCCCTGCCTTGTCCACACACACACACACACACACACACACACACACACACACACACACATACATACATAGATGCCCGCCTGCCTCCATTTTACACCAAATTGCCTCGTTTTCATGCTTGGTGTCCCAGCAAATGGATGACTTAGGCAAATTGCAAATAATTGCGCCTTGACAAGGAAGGAGACACAGTAAGATAAAGAAAGAGTTGAGGGCGGATGGAGGGAGGAGTAGAAATGGAGATGGAAATGGAGAGATAGAGCAACATAAACATAACAATTAGCCCATCGGTCATTGAAATGTAGATCTCGTGGACAATCAAGAATTACATCTTTTTTATCGCTCAGTTGTGCTGTGTGAGGTAAAAAAGCATCAGGATTTTTAGTGTATGCTGCACATTGACATCCTTGGAAAAAATGAAATCTGTGAAAGCAATTGAGAGTTTCAGTCTGAAACGTGATTCCCATCTTTTACGTTTCATTGTAGTAAATCTATCAAAAGGGATGGATTGTGCAACCTTGACTTGTTTACACACACACACAGGGCTGTCATGGTTAATAAAAGGGTAAGTACACCTTGCTCATTGCAACTACGGCATCCTGGGCCCTGCCAGTACACTCCTGCAGCGTCTACTGGAGAGAGAAAAAAGAAAAGTCAAACATGATCTGTTATGTGTTCTTTGTCATGGAGAAATGTTTTCAGCACATCAAAATTTTAAAAAATGAAGATTATAATGTCTTTGCTTGTGTGCCTACAGTACACTGTAAAAATGCCAACTTCTATTATTTGACATAAAAAAGGATTAGAATATGTTAGGACTTAAAAAAATATACTTCATATGCTTCAATACAAGTGAGTGAATTATGATAGCTAACAGTCTTTAGCTGTGATTCAGTAGAAAGTCACAAAGTGTCATCATTTGGAGTATCTGGCCTTCTCGCAGTCTCTGGGTGGGGTCCTGCCAAGGGACTCCACTACTCATGTGGGCAGTGATGTAGAAACTTTTAGGGGGGGTAATACACAGCAGACCTCAAAATCAGCAGACAGATATCAGGAGGCCAGAAGGTGTGGTCGTGGAAGCAAAACCTCAGGTGTGCGCAGGACATGGAGAGGGGCTTTAATTTGGCCTCAACAAGGTTCCGGCAAACCTTTAGATGACTGTGGAGGGAGAAGCAGGGGCTTGTCCAGATTGTTTTAACAGGAGAGCTGCTGACCTTGACTAGTGATGTTGTTGGACGATGAAAGGAATGCTTTGAGGAACTCCTGAAATTGAGCATCAAGCAGTCTGTGGTAAGGTCAGAGGACTCGGAGGAAGCCTTATCCAGCTTCCTGGTGCAGCTTACTGAGGCAGTGGTGAGGTGCCAGGAGTGGATGACATTCACCCTGAGAGGCTGAAGGCCCTGGGCAGTGTCAGGTTGTCTTGGTTCACATGTCTTTTCAATATTCATGGACGTTTAGGACTGGTCTTAAAGGGGGTAAACGCACTTACATCCATTTACCACCACACCTGCACACTCGCATACACACATCCACTTATAAACACACACACACGCTGAGAAGATGGACATGCTGTTGGTTGAAGCGAAAGTACTTGACTATTTACCAGCTTCACAAACACTGAACAGAATTCGCTCGTGTATAGTGTGTATCTATCTGCACGAGTGTGTGCATGTGTGCTAAGTGCAGCATTAGCAAACGCTGTTATCATTATTGTAATGTCACGGTCATTACAGGTAATAGTCAGGTACAACACCCAGAGAGAGAAAGAGAGCAGGCAGCTAATAGAGGATATTTTACAGTGGACCAGTGTATATGCACATGTGTGTATGATAGATAGAAGCAGATAGTGTGAGAACAGAGTAAATTGCACATGAATTTTTGATATTGCAGGTTCTTCAGATTTGAAATTTCTCTCAGCGGAGATGCATACTTTAGTGATGGGTCTGTGCGGCGTGTGTGCTGCAAGATGTTTTTCTGTGTGATGCCATCTTTTCTGCATGTGTATGTGAGTGAGTGATTGTGTGATAATTGCAGTGGTGGTGGTTGAAGAGTGATGGCTGACCGATTAACGGGCGCATCGTGGTGATGATCACCTACGAAAAGGTCAACAACGCAGCTTCCACTCCGATTAATTATAGCTCCTACTGGTAGCAATGGAACCACCGCTGAGAAGAGAGGGGAGCAGAAGAGAGGGGGGGAGTAAAGACAGGAGAAGAGTTTGGTGTAACATTGTGTATCAGTAGTCCATTATGTGCGAACTTCTTTGGATATCCTGCCTTTCCTTGAAGAGGGGGAATTGTGCAAAGACAAATTGTCGAGTGCTGTTAAAGTGTAAATCTGGTACCACTCACCGCTTCACCAACTTTTTAACGTGATAAAATTGCACCACTTGAACAAGACATTATAAATTGCTTCTCTGTGTGATGTCATAACTGGGAAAAATATAATTCAAAGTCTGAATCATTGGTTAGTATACTGCTAGACATGGTCTCTAGATGTCAAGGCCTGCTATAGCCAGTCACAATAGCTGTTGATTACAAAATAGTGCTACAGTAATGTCAAATGACTTCTGCTGAAAACGAATAAGCTTTGGTGAACATGTCGCCGGTGTCCTTCTCATATAAATATATATGTACAGTAGTCATACCAGTTTGTCAGAAAAATAGGAAAATAGACCACCACTGCTACTGTACTAGCAGTCATTTTTCAGAAAATCACCCACTTACTGTAAATATTAAATCTTTCTCTGGAAATACACCTCTTGTTCTCCCAGCTCTGCCAGTTTAACCTGTCTAAGCAAATAGAGCTTAAGACACATTTCCCAACATCATGGAACAAACAAAAATGACGTGCAGAGTATACAGTAGAGCTGTGAAGGATTATAGAAAGAAGATGGGTGAAATAAAAAGTAGACAATGGATAGAAGGAGAGGCTAAAAGAGAAATCGGAGAAATGAAGGAGAAAAACAGAGGGAAGGGTTACATTCAGTTAATATATATTTTTAAAGTCACGCTCAAAAATGTGTTTTGCTTATTGTTAATTCACTTGCATGATTGACCTTCACTGTGCAGCATGATAATGAAAATGTGGATAAAAATGGGTGGATGGAAACCCACCTGACGAAAGTCAATAGGTGTGTTTCCATCCACCTTCTCTTATGCGCGGTTTTAGTTTGGGCATAAAAAAGTGTTGAAAAGAGTGGAAATGGAAAATTTCGGAAAAATCGTGAAACATCATAAAAAAAGTTTCACACTTGGCTGACAGTAGTGCAGGAATGGTGGATCACATCTATTTGTGTTTGTGTGTGTGTGTGACAGAGAGAGAGAGAAAGGGAGAGAGAGGGATTCCTGCAGTGGGCATGTGGGTGGCAGAGGATCCTTGGCTGGGATGTTGGCATGGCTGCTTTCTCCAAAAGCTGCCCATGTGTGGGCACTGAGATAAAGCCCTGTTTACGTGTGTGCGTGTGTGTGTGTGTGTGTGTGCGCGCGTGCATGCTTTTTTTCTATTTTTGTACTATATCTATGTCATATGAATCTTCTGTACATTCACAAGAGCACTTTCTATGCACACACACCCCTTTTGTGTTTCACTTAAGACCTGACTGTCATACTGGATTGGATTAGATTAGGAACTTTGGACACATTTCCACTACATAAAAACACAACCACTCTATGAAAGCTCTATGTGATGACTTGGCACAATAGCACCAGCCTGGACAGAAGGTCAGAAATATGTAATGGCAATCTGTTGCAATTTCAAAACAAGCGAGTGCTGCTCGGTGCTTGCAGATCAAGACAGATAAGGAATGACATGATTTATTGTATTTCTTATTTTTCTCTGTGTTATGCACAATTCAACACTCGTTCTTAGAGGCAGTCTTCGGCCTAGAAATGTTTAAGACATTTTCTCATTTACTCAACTTTGTCTCTTTCTTCTTGTTTGTTTATGCCTTTCCTCTGTCTCCATCATATCAGTTTTTTTGTTATTTAATTCTCTGACAGTGAAATGAAATGGTATCAACCCATTTGGCTTTTGCAAAATTGCCACATATGACACCAAATTGAAATTATTTTAATTTTTGTGTGAGGTCAATAGAACATTTTTTTTAATCACACTAAAGTAATGAGAAAATTCGTTTTATGTTTTTGAAGCTGATAAGATTCAAATAAATGGAAAAGACATTGTATCAAAATATGTAGACCCCTTTGTGTCATCAGGGCTTAATTGTGTCTATTGAGAAATATTTGACCAACATATCAGAACTTCTGTTGCTCAGATCTCACTCAAGTTGTGTTTAACATTCACAACTATTTGAAATTGTAGTAATTCTGCATTTTTAGCCCACAAAAAGCTGATAAAAGATCTCAATGGCATGTTAATTGATTTTAGATTCAATATCAGAAAATATGAACAAAAACTGAAGAAGTGTCCAGCCTTTTTACCACTTCAAGAGTGATTCTTAGAGGCACGCTTACGTGTAAGTTGCTTTCTAAGAATGTGATTAGGATAACAGTTTCAACTACACACACACACAATGCAGCGTTGTATACTCCTTAATAGAGTGAAAGAGTGAAACCAGCATTGTGCTGTCTGACAGTTCTGGTATTAACTGTCTTTTTAAGAGGCTCTAGGTTAACACGCTTACTGCATTGCACTTCCCTAGCTCTGTATTTAGTGTTTGTGTGTAATGTTTTGTGTCTTTTTGTGTACATGGTCACGAGTTTGTGTTGCTATTCCAGTCTTAAGTGGCTTAGCCTTGTTTTCCTACATGACAGCGCATGTAGCAAGAGTGAATTTCCCGGATGGTCTGAATAATCTGAAACAAATTGATTGGATTATTATTATTTCTCTTAAAGCAACGTGCTGTGTAGGTCAAGGAAATACATGTCAACAGAGGACCAAGTAATTGAGTTATTATGACTAATAACTGAAAGGTTGTTGGTTTAAATCTTGACAGTGAGAAGAAAGTTTGGTTTAGAAATTCTGATCTCACTTAAAACTGAGGATGGTGCTGCCTCGTGTTTTTGTTTGGCTCATTTTGGATATAAGACAAACAGACACCACAAGTCCTGACACAGACTAATATATGATATATAATAAATAGTCAGGTTACA
>NTHP01000134.1:1146755-1163480 GCA_003416845.1 Oplegnathus fasciatus | reverse complement strand
GAAAAAAAAAAAAGAAAGATTGTGGGGGCAGTGGGGTGGGGGGTCGGGTTGAGAGCCGATTTAGCCAGCCACCCATGAAGCTGATTAGGCAGCCTGCGATCAGGAGGAACAGCTTTGCTTGTTAAACTTTTCACCTCTGCGAGCTCTCAGCCCTCACCGTGTTAAGGCCCCCTCCCTCCCTCTCTATCCCTCCATCCCTCCATCTATCGCTTCCTTGCTCCTTCCGCCTGGTAGAATTTGAATGTGAATGCTGGCTGTGGTCCCCATAGCAGGCTTAGCTCAGGGGGCAGGCAGCTGCCCCTCCACGCCCAACCACCCCCTGGGCCGTCTGCTCTCTCTCTGTCTCTCTCTCTCTCTCTCCGTGGGGGTCACAGGTTCAACTACTGGCCGGTGCCTGAAGGGATGGCCACAGGAAGATAACGCACATGAAGGGCACCGGGGGAGAAAGGGAGGGACCGGAGGAGAGAGGGGAGTGAGGCAGAAACGAACAGTTTGTTCGTATTCAACAAAAAGGAGAGAAATTGGGAAAAGGGCAGAATGAGGAGAAATGGTGTAGAGGCGAAGATCTCTCACTTTCTCAGGACAAGGTGTGGGAAAAGGAGTGATGAGACATGTGAGAGCGGTGTGTCAAGGGTAGTCATTTAAATCACACAAACCTCTTATTTTCTAGGTGTGGACTATATCTACGAGAAACGTTCAAGACTGTCTCTGCTTTTTCACCTGTACACTTCTGACGTGTACCTATAACAACTTGTAACTACTTTTGTATGTATAATAAATAAATAGTTTCGCTGTCAGTTCAGCACTTACACACACTTGATGTGTGTGTGTTGCTACAGGTACTGGTGAGAAGATGAAATATGATTGAGGAACGCTACTTTGAAATCATGAAGTCATTCACTTTACAAAGTAATTTACGAGGAATGTGCGCTTGCACGTCTTTGATTGGTTAACACAGTGTGCTGCCAATGAGGTCGCAGTGCGTTGCTGCCAAAGTTGAGTCAGGTTAAACTTTTTTGCCGGAGGATTAAATTGTCTGTTACAGTTATTTATCTCTGTACTTTTGTTTTAATTATTTAATTGTATTTTAAATTTCCCTTTAAAGCACTTGTTTTTAAATGTCCTCTATGAACAAATTTGACTTCACTTAACTTTTTTTGCTGGAGTCAACATGGTGGTCTCATTGAAATGAATAGGAGACTTTCATGCAGTGCTAATGTCAGCCTGAGCACGGCCTAACAACCACCCAAATGTAGCTTCAAATACTCAAATTATTTCAGATGTTCATAGTCCTCTTACCCTTTTGTACTCCACCATTACTACATGCTACCTGCACAGATGCACACTATACTGCATATCACATACATTTATAACTTTAGAACTTTCCTGTTAACTTATTATAGTGTCTTATGTGTCTTAATACAGCTGAATAAAGGGAGAGACCTGCAGGGATTGTAGTTTCACTGAGACCTACTTCAGAGCAGAAGTTAAAAAAACATCTACAGTCGTTATGGAGTAGAAGTTCTCCTTTTTTAAAATGAATGACATCACCTATTTATGACACTTTACGACAACAATAAGTTTAAATTAACAATTATGTTTTGTGGTTTTTTAGTTGCAGTGTGGAACACATTTAAAGGACGAACAAACCGATATAAATATTTTCATGCTGGAAAATTTTAACAAAATGAGATTGACTGTGACCCCCAATGTCATAATCTTCATGAGTGTCCCAAAATAGCCTGATTTGTTGGGAAAATGGCACACAGTCAGCATTTGAGTTAACAATATAAGTAGGTTTGAGTTGGATGGATGATCACTTGCATAGCACTTACACGCCGCTGCTGACGGGAGTGAATTTTGGGTCAGTCTGAGTTTCTGTTTGTTGTGAAGAAACCTTTTCACACAGTTCTCCCCTATCCTGGTCTCACCACACACATGTACACACACACACACACACACTCACAGACAATCACACACTCTCACATGAGCAGACCCACTAAACTCACTTTCATAAGTCTCTGATCATTTGGCCAGACGCTGAGCGAGCTGATTAGCTGGTGCATGCCCAAACTGCCAAGTTTGCTTAAAAGGGCACCGAGTGGGCACCACACAAAGCTGTATGTGTGGGTGTTTGAGAGTGAGAGTGTTTGCGTGTGCAGGGGAATGCTCACTAGAGCTGGAACAATTAGTCAATTAATCAGTTGATAGAAAATTAATCAGCAGCTCTTCTGATAATCAATTAATTGTCATTTTTCAAGCAAAAGTGCCAAAAAAAATCTCCAGTTCTTCTCAAATGTCAGAAATTTCTGCTTTCCTGAAGATCTTACTTCACATTAACCTGAATATCTTTTGGTTTTGGACTGTACATTTTTTTTGAAGGACTTAATTAATAATGAACTTAGTTTCAGCCCTAATACACATATCAGTGCCGTGAAATCTTAACGGCAGCTAACAAATTATTATTGTACAGAAAAATCATTAAGAATTTACGTGTATTCTGTTAATATGTATCGAATTAGTGTAATTGAGGGCCTCTGTGCCAGAAACCTAGAAACTATGATCAACAGCAATTTAATGAGTAAGTTTTTAAAGAGTTCTGTTGTTTAAAGTGAAGTTAGTTGTTTTTTTCTTGTCATTATTAGTTTTCCTCCTTCGTTTTTTAAATATGTATCCAGCGGTTGATGAACCCATCAAACATTATCTTCTTTTAAGTTTCACTACATACTGTAATTACACATTATCTTGATCTAATCTGTCACGTTGCAAGTATGATTTTCTTGACAGGGTCTTCAAATTAAAGGTTCCCACAGAAGAACAATAACATTAGAGAAATGTTTGAATAGTTGAATATTAAAATTTTAAAAATGTGTAGTTTTGGGGTCATTCTGCCTTAATTTCAATAGTGGACAAAAGAGAGGCGACAGGAGTTGAGGGGAGAGGGAGGAGAGATGACATCTTAAATCCTTAGGCAAAGAGGATGCCCCGAAATATTGAAAATATTGATACAATTAGAGAAGATATTCTACCAAACTGAAATATTGGATAAAGACTTTCTGTAGAATGTTTGGCCTGTGTAGTTAATGCTTTTCATGTTGTGTGCTTTTCAGATGCTGAGAGAGGGAAAAGAAGCGTATGACGAGAACATCCACTATCCTCTCCTCATCACCTTGACCAAAGGACCTCGACCTGTCAGCCACACTCAGTAAACCAAAAGACGTGAGCCCTCAGCTCTGCACAGTACTACCCCACATGCTTTAGGATATTTGCGATGGAATGATGCTACAGAGTCAACAGTGTGATCCACAAGTGATCTAAGTGAGGAGGAAGAATTGCACTGAAAGAGCAGTATTAGAGTACAGTAGAGTTGCCTTTGTCTCAATGTCAGGAGTTTAGTCAAATAGGCACAGAGAGCAAATCAAGTTGTCATATTTGAGATATTTTTCTTATTGATTCTGGCAACTGGGAGGATGTATTATCAGATGGTGCATGGCTTTGGACAATATTTGAGGATGCATGTTTTGTAGTTTGAAGTGTTGGTGAGGAACAACCTCGTCTCCAAAACAGTGGGGATACTTTTCCTGCAGCTGAGGAGGAAGAAAAGGAGAGGCGGATATATTCAGACCTAGTATGTTTTAATTATCTTCCATATGCCAAATAACTACTGTCACTCTCCAAAGTAGTCACTGGGTCAGTCGGCCCGTTAATCAGTTGGCCTGTCATTCTGGTAGTTGACCAAACACTTAATCACTGCTCTACTCAGCCAGTCACTCATCCCTTTGGTTAATCAGCCATCCAGGAAAGTGAACCACATTGCCAAACAGTCATATGGCCAGTAAGTCAGGTGACCAGTCAGTACTCTGTCAGTTATTCAATTACCTAATATGGCAGTTATTTTGTTACCTAGTCATCATTCTAGCCAACAAGCCGGTCAGTTAAGTAGCTGTGCAGTCAGTCAGTTACATGGACATTTCCTCAGTCAGTCCTACTGTACAGTAGGTGTCAGTTATTCAGTCAGTTGGCCCTCTTTAACCAGTCAGTATTAACCTATGCCACTGTGTTTCCGGCCCCAGCATGGAGGCCAGCTCTAATTCATTAACTATCACAGACTGTGGAGCAGCTCGCAGTTTCCTGTGCGTTTCCTTCATTTCTCTTTGTTCCCTTCTTCACACGCTTTAATTTCTTCTCATACAACTCATTCAGCACAGTCAGAGGTCAGTATTAACAACTTCTTTTGTGCATTACTTACAACAGTGCATTAACACATTAAGGCACGTTCAGACTAAGAAGCAATTGTTGCTGCCCAGGAGCTACAGCTTGCATAATACACAACAGCATCGCCATGGATACAAGTAGTCCACACTACATCACATTGTAATTTAATTTTACACGGCTCTCTTGGTGTTATAATCTGTGTTTGAACAGACACTTGTTCTGGCTCCACCAACATCACCTCCAACTTCCAAAACATGTACAATTCAGCCTCAGCTCCACTGTGTCTGCTGTCAGGACTCCTCCAGGTTGCATCGACAGCAACTGCATATCAGACATATTTGGTAACGGAAGTGGGGCTGGTGAGTCTGTTGGAGTGGCCAGCTGAATGCTACGTCACTTTACTCACAAACATTTAGTGCTTTAAAGCGACTTGAAGTGAGTCATCTGATTGATAACAGTCATATCCTGTGGCGGCTGCTAAACGCTGCTAAAAGCTCTTAGTTTGAACCCACCTTCAGGAAGTGTGACAGAGAGGGGGAGAGAGAATACACGCACATTATGACTCCTGCTACTCACATTTATTGACAAGTGACCCCAATACTGTGGAATAGATTTTAAAAAAGTATGATATGCTTTACAGAGCGTGATTTCTTTGCATCTTTTTTTCTTTTCTTTTTTGTCTGTAATGCAGACCCCTCAATGGTCTCTTACCCCTAATGTCCGCTGAATGCACACAATCTGCCGGGGTTAGAATATGATTTTAAATTGATAAACTATGTGCAAACATAGTTCTTGAAAGTCACACAATCTCCTTTTAGCCTCAAGAGCAAAAACTTTCACACATTTCAGACCAATTGTTTTTCCATTTTCTGTTGGCATTTTTTCTATCAGCACAATTTAGTGTTTCACTCAGGTCTTTTCCCATGCATTCAGCTGTTTCCTGTTTCTTGTGGTATTAAAGGAACGCCAAGTGTCACTGGGTCACTCCAGCCTAAAGCTGTACCTATCACTAGTAAGGTGTTTCCATATTTCACTGTGATCCATTGCTGTACACAACAGCCAAGAAGCTATGCAGTATCTCCCAGTGGCTGCTGTTTACATTCCTCATGTTGAAAAAATAATCCACCTTCAGAAATAAGAGGTATTCCCTGTGTGTAACTACTCAGAAAAGTAAATTAAGCCAGTTTTATCAGTGGTCTCAATGCTTTGAGGACTTAAATTGCATTGCAAAAATGTTCCCATTGCAAAGGTTTAGAAGTGTATTTAATTACATTTTTATCTGTAATGCAGTTTGCTGTATACCTTTGATATCTGTGGGCTAACACAGAAATACCATCCCGACTGTGACTGTGTATAGTGACTTCATCACTGTCTAGTGTGACATCACCACCACTAATAGTGATGCCGTTTTGCAGCACTTTGGCATCGAGCAACACTATTTACTGTGACATCCGCGCTGCGTTGCTGCTTCTTGCAACATCACTGCCTCTATTCCTGGCTAAATCTTCACCCGGTGCACCCACGATCTGCTGTGATGTCACGTTTTCACATGGTGATGTCGTCACTTGTTGTTGTGATATTAGTGCTGTGTGCTAGGACACTTACCACTTCTCACTGTGACATCAACAGAGCCACTGATAGTCAGTGTCAATCAGAGAAGGTCATGTGGTCTTTGTTTGGATTTGCTGACTAATAACATTAATAGTGAGAAATCCAACAGTTGTTATAGAAAAGACCACAGAGGATCTGTGTTGCAGCTGAGAATTACCTTGGGCATCACACAGGAATGCTCTGTTCCAACAGATCTATGTCACTGTGTTGTGGGATGTCTCAGCTAGGCTATTATTTTGATTATTAAACAGAATTCTTAGAATTGTTTGTCATTTTCAAGCCATGTCCACACTAATCCAGATCAATTTCAAATTGGATCTATTTTTCTTTCTTTTCTTTCCATACTGATCCTTTGTTTTGACCACCAAAATCAGAACTTTCTCCAGAAATTCTCCAATTTAGATAAAGTTGAAGCTACTTCTGTAGCATTTTACTGTGTAGGGACACCAGACATTTTCAAAAATACTGAATACATTTATCATGTGACCTAGTGTAAAGCATCTGGCTCAAATGTTCTGGTCCAATAGAATAACTTTAAACATGTTTATATTGTTTTCGGGTTTGACACACGAAACTATATTTCAATTTGTCCATTTCAGTGTGGACATGGCCTCTTATAGTGAGTTTCTCTGTTCAGTATATCAAATTCATTCTGCTTCACTGTAATCAATGGGTTGAATGTTGTACTTTGCTGTCCAAGGGTGGGTGATTTTTTGTGAATGAATAAAAATAAATAAATTTTCTTCAAGAAGTTTGGGACTCTGGGATTTTTTTTCCTTTAAATTGTCCCTTTGAAAATTTACAAAGAACAATAATTATTATTTCGTTAATAAAACCTTGTTCAAAATTGCAGAATTATTTCATTATTACAAAATAAATATTTAATTACCTTAACATTTCATTATCACAAAACAAAAACAAAAAAAGACACAATTTATACTCTCTCACCTTGCAGATGTCTGTAGATTTTCTGTTATGATTCATATATTTTTCCTCATATAAAAGCTTATCATGGGGAGCTGGTGGACAAAGCTGTTTGTGAAATACATGTTTTGTGTGTGTTCCATTATTAAACATCCAGTGTTAAATGTTCACAGATGTAATAAAGTTTCCTTCAGGCCCAGATCGGCTGTGGCCTGTGTTTGAAACACAATGGCCTCCTGCAGGCTAAGCTGGTGCCAGACAAGGTAACACACACAGATACACACACATACGTGCTCACACACACGCATATCAAGCCCAGTCAACAGTCTACCCCTCCACAGGAAGAAAAGAGAGAGGGATAAAGGAGGGAGGGAAGGCAGTACACAGCAGCTAATCCTGCAGGCTCACTCTTCTGTTTATCAGTCAGAAGGAGGGAGGGAGAGTTAGCAGAAAGGGAGGGACCAGCGAGGCCTCCTGATCTGTCTTTTGATATTTTAAAGAGGTCTGTTCTCTCCTCCCCAACACTCTCACAGAGACAGAGAGAAGAGATAGAAAAAGCTGCAGACAGAGGCAAAGAGAAAGGCTGGAAAAAGACAAGAAGGCAGAGGAGGAGGAGAGAAAAGAAATGGGACAAGGCACACTGAATGGCTGGAAGGAAAGGGGAAGTGAGACAGCTGGAAATGAGGTGAAAGCAGATCGAAACAGCGGGGAAAAGCTTCAGCCGTGAAAGAAAAGAGAAGCTGACTGAGACTGAGATTGACTGGCCGAGTGAGTGATCGAACAGAGAAAAAGAGAGAGACAGAGTGCTCCCGGCTCGACACAAGGGCCCCATTAACTTGACCACTTGCCCTTTGCACACAAAGGCAGGGCCGGCCCACTGCCCCTCCCACCCAATTATCCACGATTAGGCTCAGTGCACTGTGTCAAGATGGAGAGGGAAGGAAAAGAGGAGAGGGGGAGAAAGGCGAGCACAGGGAGGAGGAAGACGGGGACAGAGGGAGTAAGGGAAAGAGAGCAAGAACTGGAAGGAAGTGAGGGGTGGATGATGAGGGATGACAAAATTGTTGTTAACATGGAAGGGATTCGAACATTTGATTTTCTGTGAGTTGCTACAGTAGCAGAAAGAGCTCAACACAGTGTCCCCTGGAAACGTCCACTAATATGACTTGCAGCTTATCTGTATTTGCTTGTGTTTTCCTATTTGCTGTTCCTATATATTGTTTATGTTTTGTCAAAATTTTGTTTGATTTATTTGCTGATTCTTTTCTAAATGAAATATATGTGTCATCAAAGATGTTTTCTTGTCCATTTGCATGTGTTTTCTTGAATCCATAATAATTGATTTTTTGCCACTTTGGGGCAGCAGAATAAGCTGTAAACACAACAATGACATAATGTTATCTTATGAAGTTGATATGTTGAACATTTAAGCAAACAGTGGCCTATTTACACATCCAGATGACAGAGAGCAACATTAGCATTCATTTGAAGTTGTGTTTCTGGCCTTGTAGTCACTCTTCTTTTAGCTTTGTTTTGGTTTCTACCAACTCCTGAGGGAAATATCTGGCTGTTTAGCTGCTAAATTCTCCATTTTGTTCACCGGCTAGTTTTTAACTTTGTCTGTCTGCTGTTTGGTGCTGGGTAGGTAGTGTACAACAGGTTTATCAGAGCTTTGTCGCTAAAAACAGCTGCCTTAGTGAACCAAAACAGTAAAGTTGTGGGCCGTAAAACCAAAACAATGAGGGTAACCCTAAACCCCAAAAACACATATACACACACACATCGCCCTCAATGACACAATATCATCTGTCCACATCCTACCTCCACACAAACACACAGATCAGCAAAACCTACCTCATGGTACAGTGCACCTATACCTACTATACAGATACACACACGTGCAGGCCGATATAGCAACATGCAAACAGCCTCGGCATATGAGCACACACAGCCAAATCCTCCTCACCACACACACACACACCATGGGCTCAGCTGCAGTCCAGTCATGTTTTGTCGTGTTGTGCTTTGTTGATACTCTGCCGCCAGCTAGCTGGCATCCCCAGGACCTTGGGCTGGTTGCCACTGCAGCATGGCACACCACCACTGACAGCAAAACACACACACCCACACATACATACTGTATATCAATACAGTTTCTGCCCTCACTTTGACTGGCATGTTTTTGGTGCCAAAATTCCTTCAGCTCTCCAAAAAGTCTTAACACGTCTTAATTTTTGTTTTTGAACTAGAAGGTCAAACAAAGAGGTGCTTAGTTTGATCTGAGCCAAATGGATTGACTATTTTTGTTCAGCCTTTGTATTTTATTTCATTTACTTTAATTTCACAACACTGACAATTTTCAGGCCATTGTTTTATATTTTTTAAGTCAAGTAGTTTGGAATACGCTTTATAGGTGGCGGCCTTGTGAAGCCATGACCTGCAATTTATCCCAGAAGAACATGTTTATGTTATTTGATTTTGAAAACTAGAATTCATTACATTTGCCAAAAACTGTGCAGATAGTATATTCAGGCACGCACATACACTTTTCTCACACTCAGTGAGATACAGATGGTGTGTGCCAGGTGGCCTCAGATGGTCAACTACAACTCTGACTGTTTGACCTGCACACTTCCAACCACAACCATGGACTAAAGTGAGCCATATGTTTCAGTGTATATACTGTGTGTGTGAGCGTACAGTGTGTGCACCTGACAGCCCAACATGTTTACACGTCTCCTGCTCTATTTTATAACCCCCCCCCACCCCCTTCACCACTTCGTCCATCGCCCAAAATCTCTCAAAACCTTTCAAGCCTTTTCCTCTCTCTTCTCCTCCTCAAGGCAATTTGAGGAGGGCTTTTTAAATGATCCGCTCATTATCGGTAGTGGAGTCACTTTGGTTTTTCGGCACCGTCTGCTTGCCTTCCTGCTTCCCCCCTCTCCTCTTTATCTCTCCCTGTTTTTTAAGGGGCTTTTTCTGCTTCCCCCCCACCCACCCACACCCCCTCCCACTTCTCCCTCCAGAATGGCTTTTTGGTCCGTGTGTTTGTGCTCATGAAGTGGAATGCAGCAAAGTCCCTGAGAGCATTTTTCTTTTTNAGAAAGCCATCGAGTATGAGTTGACGTGGCAGAGTGGGAGCTACCCCCACCTCCCACACACACACACACAAACACACACCACATTCACAACCCTCCTCGTATGCACGCCTGATGCTGGCCTTGACGACAATAATGTTTTCCATTACAGGAGAAGGAATTGGGAAATATGTGGCGGTGGAATTCTGTGGTATTAATGTAGTCACCTGGAGCAGGGTGGAATAGGATACTGTCAATACAGAGTGGGAAACGTGTGTTTATTATTATGTATCTTTTTTTAAAAATTGCTTTTGTCGCTTGCAGACACATTTAACAGACGTAAACACACAAAATCAATTGTGCGTTGACTCCCATCTGTTCTTTTGGAGGCTTTCCTGGCTCTATAGGCTGCTTGTAGTTATCCCCATTTACCTGTTCAGCCCCTCCATCTCTAATACCCATTAAACTTCTCCATCTGGATATGCAGGAGGCTAAGTTCACTGACTGGCTTATTAGCTGACAGACTAGAGCGAGCTGAGGTCAGTCTGGAGGCTGGCAATATATACGCACATGAACATTCACACAGTACAGTGATGCTTACACATAAGCTTATAGCAATGGGCTGCTAATTAAGGGGGCTGTGCTGTTGACGAAAGCACTCAACTTATCACTGATTAGGTCAGGCTGGGTTAAAGCCAGAGACACGGAGAGAGAAAGAAGGAAACAGACTGCGAGATATATAGAAGGACACAAGTGGTTTGTGTTGGTTGAGAGTCCTTCCTATAAATGTTGACAGTCTCTTGTGGCAGTGTTTACCCTACTTTTTAATAGCAGAGGGTCGACATCAGCCACTGTAGGAGCTGCGCTGAATTAACACCTGCCTCTCTGCATACAAGCAGCTCCTCTCTGTGCTATTGTCTGCCTGTGACTTTGTCAGTCAGTTAATCAGTGAGGCCTTCAATCAGTCTGTCAAACAGCTAGTTTGTCAGCGAGCTACCAAATCTTTACATTTAATGAGCAAGACAACCAATTAGGAAATTCAGCAACCAAAAGCAGCCAGTTGTATTGTTCAAAGTGTTGTCTTTTCATGTGATTATGTATTTTTGTATGTGAATATTTAATAAAATAATTAAACTAGGCTCTTTGTTGATATTCAGCTGTTTTCAATGAGAAAATTAATAAGTATATTTTTCAAGATAATTTACAGATTCAAATAAAAACTAATGATATGCATAATCTCCCCCCTTGATTCATTAAAGGACCCCTCCAGACATGTTTTAAGACATGAAGATATCAATACACGGTAAAACATGGCAAATATTGGATGAGCAATATTTAAAGCCCATGTTAAATAGTGTTTTGAGCTATAGGCCCTGCAGTGGGTATCTACTGGGCCCCATGACAGGCGACACCATTCCCTAGCCCTGACCTAATTTACCTTTAAGCTGCCTTTAACTCCTACTCTCACCCAAGAAAAGAGCAGATACTTGGCAGCTTGACCCAACCGTGACCCTATCTACATTGTACCGGCTTAGGCTAAACTGCCGTGGCTGGCCCCACTGGCTTTAGAGGCAGTATCATCTTAATACCATGGCCTGCTCAGTACAGCCGTCATCCCTACTTAACTAGCTCCACTAGTCTTATAGATAGTTACTAGTTATACCACAAAACTTTTCACACAATTCTCTGACCTAGTGCACCTTTAAAGTGTCCTTGAATCCCATCCTCACCCAAGCAAAGAGCAGATACTCGGTGGCGTGACCCCACCTTTTATCTACATTGTATCTGCTCAGGTTAAACTACAGTGGCTGGCCAACTGGCTTGATAGGCAACTTCATCTGAATGCCATAACCTGCTCAGCTGTCCAACTGGAGAAACTTGTCTTGAATTATCTCCCTTGACCTGTCTTACCAAATAAAGGAAGATGACATCAAAATGAATTTGTGTGTGAGCATAAGAATGCAGGTAAGTCCACAGGGTCATCATGTGGCCACTCTCTCAACAACTGGTGTTTCATTAAGTTCCAAGAAGTTTCAACAGTGTGTTCCAGGGTCCTAGAACCACGCCCCTCTTTACCTGCACTTGCAGACTCAACGCAACCCTGCGTAGCTGGTAATAAAACTAGCCAGCATGTTGCTATCACCGGCAACCCACCGAGCAACAGCCAAATAATCAGCTACCTCATCTTAGCAAGCAACAAAGCATACACTATCTACCACTACTACCACTATTACTTCTACTAACTAGCATGCTAAGAGTGTGCTAAGCTAACCAGCATACTGCCTGAGCCACCAACTAGACCAATCAACAAACTGCTTGCAATAATAATTTGTGTCTGATATTGTTTTTGCACAAAAAAGTTCAATTACCAACAGCACTTTAAAAAATCTTAAAATAACATCTGGTCTTTCTCCCTCAGTGAAAGACGCAGAATCTATGAATATGCAAAAAGTGTAACTGCTGGATATAAGGCATCCCCCTCTTCTCCATACATTAAGTGTATGTGCGCTGGAGATTTCCACATCACACTTGTGTACAGTAAATTGCATACTGAACACAATTATCTTCCAAAGTAGTTGTGATGTCACAAAATCCTGCTCGTATGTACGCCTGTTTAGATAAGACATTTCAGGTGAGCACAGAGAAACTTCTCCCCTTCAGAAGATGAATGTGAAAACAGCCTTCTAGTGTCAAATTCACATCATTCTGCACAGTGAAGCTCAAACATCCAAGTGAAGTAACAATAAGCAACACATTTTTAAGAGGAGGGGGACTTTAATCTTTAAGATACAATCGTAGATCCAAATGTAAGTAAAAAGGTAGCCCCAACTCTAAAATTCTAATATATAAAACATATAAATTTATGTTATTAAAATTTTCTAAAGGTTTGTTTACATTAGTAATATTTTTAATCATTGGAGTAAAACAGGCTTTTGCAAAACTAGGGACAGTTGAGAAAAAAAACAACCTTATTTTTTATTTAGTTTATAGACTATACCTGTAATTTATGTGGTGGTGAAAATTTAGAAGGTGCAACTTCAGTGACTTTTTTTGTCCACTTTCAATATGAACGGCACCAACCTGTCATACTGTCAGTACTGCCAAACTTTCATTTATGATTAATTACCTTATGTATACCCGTCTGTCTGTCTGTCTGTCTTGTTCTGTTTCCATCTTTCCATCTATTTTTCTCCTCCTCTCTCCCACCCCCTCTTCTCTTTGGCCTATGTGCCTGTGGTCACCAGGGCAACAGCTCTAACCTGCCGACCCATGTTCCCGTGGGCCAGGGGGCCATTAGGGGCCAGTCAACAAGCCTCTCTTCCTGCCACAAGTGGTGCTGGCAGGATGGAGAGGGCCCTCGTCTCTGCTTTGAAGGTCAACGAGGCCGCAGCCCGGCACTCTGCCAGTGACTCTTGGGCCCCCCAGACCAGCAAAATACAGCTTTGAAACGAAGGTCCAATTCAACCACATGCAGATATAACCATTGTTACAAGTTCCGGGTTTGAGTGCATATCCTGGATGTAACAGTGAATTACCGCTTCACTTTTACCCCATCCAGTGATGGAATCAGTTAGATATTTCAAAATGTCCTATTTTTGTAGCACTAAGTGAAGTCTAACAAGCATACTTTTGAAAGGCTTAGGTTTTGTATGATCACGTACTTTACTGGTGGAAAAAATGGACTCTGGCACTTTCACCATAACCTCACCATAGACCAGTGGTGTCCAAGCTTTTTGGTTTTTATCCCCTCAATGCCAAGTGATGTGACCCCTTTGTCTCAAGTTTAATATGTCTATGAGTTGTGAGCTGTACAAAAAAAGTTATTTTCCCATTTTCAAATTGTTTCATTTGAATAATTTGTAGAGGCTTGAAGGGGTAAAACTATCCACTATTTCAAGAGAAAAAATAATGATTAGAGATCTCAGCAAAAGCAAAGATAATTTTGCATAGAGGAAAAATGTTTTTTGATTCACTAATTATTTTTCAAAGTATAATGTTCTTCCATGTGTGTGCATGAGGGTTTTAAAAATACTCAGATTAAACAAAAAGTCATCAGAATTTCAGTTTAAAAGTATTGAATGAGTCAACGTAGAGCAGCATTTTTCTCACAGTCTTCTTCTATGTCAGCTTACAGGGTGGCATGCACCTGTTCCAAACAATTTTCTGGCTATTCTGTTTGGGGGAGGTAAATACTCCAGTAGCCACTTGTCTGCCTCCTTAGGGGGAAATGTACATAGATTATGTCCACACTAATCCGTCTGCAACAAAAAGGCATTTTGCTTCAATACAGCAGTCGGGTAAGGGTTTCAACAGATACACTCATCCTTACAAACACACACTTGCCCGTGCACACACACACACATTTCCCGTCCATATGTGCACAAGGACGTTGGTGCAATTAACCTTTAGCTGATTCAGTCCGAGTACTCTGTTTGATTGAATAGAGCTGGAGTGTTCCCTAAGCCATAACCACAACCTCATGTGAGTGAGTGAGTGAGTGAGTGATTGAGGGAATGTGTGTGTGTGTGTGTGTGTGTGTGTGTGTGTGTGTGTGTGTGTGTGTGTGAGAGAGAGAGAGAGAGAGTGTGAGAGTGTGTGTGTGAGAGAGAGAGAGAGAGACAGAGAGAGAGACAGAGACAGAGAGAGTATTTCTGAAATACTGAATGTTGAGCTTAAGTAATGACAATAGGGGAGGTGGCCTATGTCATAGTTTTCATATGAATTCCCATGTGTCTATGCCTGCAAATCTGTCTGAGTGTGTGTGTTTGCCCCTGACTTGCCATAAGTGCAGCCACTTCTCCAGCCAATGAGTTTAACTCTTCAGTGTTATGGCCTGGGTTTATCCTGCAGAGGGAGAATCCTCCGCTCCAGCTTGAGTCTAGCTTGTGGCCCTGGCAGACTGTCATCTGTCAAGAGTCTACCAGCCTCGAGTTCTCTTTTTGTTATTGGCTCCAATGGATTGAGCTAAGTATGTGCTGAAAATATTGGAACCCCCCAAAATATTGGCATGATTCAGAAAAGCCAGCTTATTGTTGCCCTGCATGTGTATTTGCGGACACTGTATTTCTCAAGTTTCTCATTGTCTTTGCTCTATTTACTTATATGTATAGTATCATATCCGGGATTACCTGCGCACCTCCTCACTGAATGCTAAACCGAGTCCCACCTGGATCTCAGCCATGCAAGAGTAGTGAGCCATTTATCTGTAGTGCAGTTTGTGCCCTTCGGTGCCAACTGATTCAAACAAGTGCCCGGCTGTAGAGGCAAAAGCTGAGCACTTTACTTGTTGCAGCTGCTGGCCTGATTCCCCTGCAGCTTCGCTTTGCCAATGAGCCTTGATGTGAAGCAAGAGTGCCAACTCTTGCCCACTTATGTCATCAGACAAAAATGCACACTCAAGTTTTACTGGGTTATGAGTGTGGTGTAAGTATGAGCTATCGATGTACTGATAAAATACATAACCACCTCATGGATTACATGTTGTTGCATTGTCTGAACACTGAAGGGTTGGCCTCACCTCGCTGTTCCTTTTGTCAGGACATCATATTTAGGGCTTCAGCTAATGATTATTTTAATTATCGACTAATCTCTAGTCTTTTGGTTAATCAATTAATTGTTTGGTCTATGAAATATAAAAATAGTGAAAAATGGCTATTTCCCAATGCCCAAGCTGACGTTTTCACATTGCTTGTTTTTTCCAAACAGTCCAAAACTCAGAGATATTCAATATACAATGATATCAAACAGAGAAATGTAGATTTAAATGATTAATTGATTATCAAAATAGTTGACAGTTAGTTTTTAGTTTTTACCGCACCTCTTAGTTTTACAGCAATAACAAAAAATTAATTTAAGAACGAGCTCGTCCTTCACCACTAACTTGGATGCTGCAGCATACTGGTAAATACACAATCATGAGGAAAGAAGGAGAAATCATGTTACATCAGCTAGGACAGGAAAGAAAGACAACATACCTCTTTTCTTCTTTTACAGATCATGGTGTACTGATACTTCAAAAAAGTTACTGAAAGAAAATTATTAGATTTAAATTAAAATAAGTGGCAGCCAAAGGCAGAAACATAACGGACAACTCTGTGACCACCATCACTGGCTGCACGTGGAGTTTTTTTAGGTGAGTGTGTAAAAAATATTATTTTCATCTTCTATCAGAAATGATCGATATGATATAGTATGTTGAGATAATTCCGAACAAGATAATGGTACAGTGCTAAGAAACTGGTTTCAGTTGGTGATTGAGCTTCCTAATTTGTTGCAAAACCTTCACTATCTGTTGTTGTGCCATGGCAACTGTTTGAATCACTGATCTCCAATCTTCTACTCATTTTCTTTGTTAGGTTCCTATATCTTGTGTGAGTACTTGTGTGCATATGTGTGTTCTATTGTTGTTTTGTGTTACGGTATGTTTGTAGGAAAAAATGGCATGTTCGCCTCTGTAAATATGTGTATACAGTATGCATTTACATGTATCTGTGTGTGCATGTATCTACATATGTATGTTTATGTGCGTGAGCATGCGTGCACGTGACTATATGCTACTGTATAGCCCAGTCTCCCCTGCAGCGCACTCATGCTATAACATTGCTGTGCTAGCTTAGAGTCATGCAGCGTGCTGTTGTGCGCTACTAACTCACACAGCTCTATTAATTAGCTGTTTGATGCTGTTAATTGGGCTCCCACTGCTGCACTAATTGATAACGCCATTGCCATTGACAACACGAAACACAAACACAGAGAAGTCTCTCGCCGACAACCTATTCAAGCACCAGAGAGTGAGAGTGGGTCGGGTGAAAAGCGGGAGGAAGTGAAGGATGAGAGTCAGCAGCAAAAGGCCTTGGGAGGAGAGAAAAGAGAGACAAAGAGAGATGAGATGGGGGGG
>NTHP01000134.1:1110238-1142420 GCA_003416845.1 Oplegnathus fasciatus | reverse complement strand
CACACACACACACACACACACACACACACACACACACACATTTACATATGCACGTGCACACTCTCTGCTCCACACACAAGTAAATATGTGACAAGTTAAAAGTATGAGAGAGGAGCTCGCAATGGGATAATAAGATGGAAAAGGGGGTGAAAATGTCTTCCGAATTAGTGAATAGATGGAGGCTCATTCTTTACCCCCTTGGCTTTTGTTGTTCTCGTGCACCACATGAACCACAATTGACTAATGTAGCACTTGATATGAAGGAAAAATATTTTTGCCATACAAAAAGTGGCCTGAGGCAAAGCCAAAAGGAAGAATCTTGCTGTACATGGACAGGTAGTGTCAGTTATCTCCTTCTCAGTCGTCTTTGAGCAGCAGTCTTTAGAGTGTGCTGTCATATTCGTCAGATTGCAGTGTCCCTTTGTCAGACCCCATGTGTGGTATTTGTAGACTGCAGTGTGGGAAACTCTTGAAGTTAGTGATTCTTGAAAAACATGCTTCCAAACCAAATTCCCTTGCATTTGTTCCACTTGTCAAATAACACGAATATCATTTTTCTGTTAGCTCCTTCCCTGCAGCCATATTCAAAGAGCACATGTCACAGGCACAGAGGTTTGAGTTTTTTAGATGCCAGCCAAATACAGTGAAGTTAAAATAAACATCTAAGTGATGGTTTGCCGTCCCGCCTCCCTCCCTCCCTCCTTCCTTCTTTCTTTCTCTCCTCCATTCTTCTCTCGTGTCTGAGGCGATAGAAATGTAATTCAGATGTCAAAACGCCCCGTCTCGCTCTCTCCCTCTCGCCCTCTCCCCCATCTCTCTGTCTTTCTCTGTCCTTTTCTAGTCCGTCGTTCCTATTGTTCTCGCGGCTGCTCCTTTATCGAGCGAGACATCGCCGAGAGGGGGAAGAAAAGAAAAAGATGACATGCTTTCTCAGCCCGTTGCGGCGCGTCCCCGGCTAGAGTGGCTTGTCATTTGAGCGATAGAGGAGTGACAGCTTCCACTGTAGAGGGAACACCCCTGCGCCATAATGGGACTAACTGGGCTGCCACAGACCTGTCTGTCTGCCTGTCAGTCAAACCTATCCATCAGCTCTCTGTGACACGAACCTGTCTGTCCATCTGCACTGTACGGCAGTCTGGCCTTTTGTCTGTCTTGCTCTCAGCCTGTAAGAAACTCTATAAGTAATACAGTTTGTATCTTTCGTCCTGTTTGTGGATCTGTCTTAATATTTACTTGACCGTAAATAATGCAGTCTGTCTGCATTTGGCTGGTCATTGCACCGTATCTGCAGTAGATCCATGTCTGCCTCCCAGTTTTCTTTGGAGCTTTTTCTCCCTGAGCCTACATTTACCAAGTACAGTATCTCTCTATCAAGTCACACATTCCCATCCCTTACAGCATGTATCCAACCATCTAACAGCCAAATCAGCTGTCAAATTGCCCCTTTGATGGCCAGCTGATTGCTATGACATTTCAGTATATATATAGTACATTGCCATTCCCACTGCACCCTACTGTACATGACATATACAACAATAAGATGCACACACCCTTTGTCAACGTTTTTTATAATTTCAGTTCTTTTGTCAGATAAAGAAAATGTGAACACTTGAAGAGGATATAGGTACTCGATTGAATATGAAAATAGGATCTGTTTTTCTTATAATTACTCAGTAAGGCCATATTTGTGAATACCGCTTGTACAAAATAACTTGGTCAGTCATACGTTGTCTAGTTTCAAGACGAAGAAGAAATAATGTCCCCTTCCTCAGGGTTTGCTGGCTCTCCTGACCCTTTGATTTCTTGCTTCTTCCTCTCCTCTCCTCTCCTCCTAGCCCGTCTGGCACCAACAATAGCCATCAGAGCCCCTCCAAGGGAGGCCATCGGGGCACAAAAGCACAACGGAAATGAGGGATAACTTCTGGGAAGTCTGGCCTCTCCTACTCATTACCTCCCTCTGGCCCTCCTTCTTCCCCTCCAGTATCTCTCTCTCTATCTTTCTTTTTTTTGGAAATGAGTGATAACTTCTAGGGCAGGTTGGCCTCTCCTGTCCCACTTGTGCACCCCTCCTGGCCCACTTCTCTCTCTTTCTCCCTTTTTCTATCACCCCATCCCTTGTCTCTTCGTCTCTACCTTCATCCTCCTCTCTCTCTTGATGTGGACCAATTTGTTGGGAGGTTTTGCCAATTCTTCACACAAACACACGCAAAGCCAGACCTTGTGGTTCCTCAGGCACAGGGCAAGGAGCAGGGGGCCTTTGTGACATGGGATAGAGAAGTCGTAATTAAGACAGGACCTCTTCTGTATGTGTGCAAGTGAGTGTGTGTGCCTGCATGTGCGTGTTTTGGAGGGTTAGAAGGGAGAGGAAGGGGGTCAGGAAAAGGAACAGAAATTTCTCTTTTGTGTTGTTTTGTGTTCTCTTGTGTTTCTCGGAGGAAGAGCACAACAAAAAGGGGAAAACCCAAATCATTTGTCTGCCCTTCCCTCCTTCCGTACCCTCCTCCACCCCCCTCGCTCCCTCACTTACTTATAGGACCCTGTTGAATGGGCAGAAATGGCCTCGAGGGTGAAGAAAGCCACACAGACAGACGGACCACAGTGTGGAGATGTTTGTCCAACAGAGAAGGAGAAAGAGCGGGAGAAAGAAAGATGGAGTCAGGACCACCTGAGTGTCACCCTCACCCTGTCTCCCCTCTCTTCCCTTTCCTCTTCTTTGGCAGAGGGTCACCATTCAGCCTAAACCGGTGACAAAGATGTCCAGTGTGCATTTTGGAGAAAAGAAGTCAGTGTCTCAACAACAGCTTGACTGCCTTGCTTTAACTACTGTGGGTGTTTGGGTGTATGTGCAGCGGGGTTGGGGTGCAGACCACACATAATTAAAAATGGTGACAGTGCAGAAGGCTTAAATGTTGTAAAATATGAAATTCAAAGGAAATGAGAAAACTGTATAAACATGGTAATACTGTCACATAGAGATTCATATGAATAAGTTGTGTAGTGGAGTTGTTAGGTTGTTTTAAGAAAATGTTATTCCACATTCTTTCCTTCACTTACAATGTTTTAATTTGAAGCACGATTGCTGAACACAGTTACACAATTTGGTGAAAGTATTTGTTTAACTGGAGTTTCATTCAGTTTCAGTACTTTCTCCCAGTTTGTGGCTAAATGAGATTCACACTTTCATGTAATTCTGTTCCCACTCAGGCTTCTCTATTTGACGAGTACAAGTGGGAGTTCCTTTTCAGAACTGTTGTGGTTTATGCGTATTGTTTTTAGACTTATGTATATTTTGTGATGTTTTTTGTAGATTTTTATAAATTGATTGCTATTGAGGGTGATTAATTATGCCTTATTGTGAGGCATGTCTACCGACCTATATTGTTGAGATGGAGATTCATTGAAAAGGTGCAGCAGTTACGTCGGGCTGTCATGTTTACTCAGATATTCTATTCTCAGGACCACTTTGGAGTTAGTATAATGGTGGCAGTCTTTTTTGCACGACCCCTTATGAAGTTCGTATTGTAGAGATTGAATGTAGCTGTTGCTGGATTCTCAACCGCAACCCCATCTCCTTAAAATGACATTTATATACTACTAATTTTCAACAGCAAATATGTTTTGGAGGAAATGTGATGCCACCCGGTTAGGTTTTTTTATCAACAAATTGAGGAAACGTTATTAATTAACAATTCTGGCAAGTCCCAAAATGCTGATAGTGAATCTATCAGTAAAATGTTGACAGACAATGTGCAATTTCATTTGTTTTCCTACAAAATCCTCTCACAGCAACTAAAGCATGATTCAACTTTTTGTTGTTATGCTTAGGCACTCACAGCACTCGGTTAAGGTTAGGGAAAGATCATTACGTAATTGGAAAAACAAATTAGTAGGATGTAAACATGTAAATACGAAACACTTTGTTTGCACAGTTGCACTTGTGATACAATAATTATGAAAGCCTCCCAGTGTGTAATGACTCACTTTTGTTTTTTAAATAATGGCGGTTTTGAGTAAAAAATATTGAATCCACATTCTTTATTTCAACTTTTGCGTCTAAGTTTCTAGTTTGACAGGAAGCACAAATGCTGAGCTCACAGTAATCCAGTCTAATGAAAATGTTTGTTGAACTGCAGCTTCTGTAGTTTTTCCTTAATGGCCAGATGAACGATGCGTAATTAACCCTCTCGTGTAAATCTGACCAAAATCTGCCGTCATTTCGCTCCTCTCTCTATCACTTGTTTCCATTCTCTGTGGCTTGTTTTCATTCTCTGTTTCTCAGAATAACATTGAGTTTGGCCACACGGTGTGTTGAGTGTACACTGGAGAGAGAGAGAAGGAGAGAGAGAGGGAGAGAGAGGCCTGCGTCCCATTAATCTGCCACATATGGTGGATCTGCAAATGACAGATCCTTAATGGTAAACATTGACGGATAGCGTTTGCTTGTTTCTATTGGTGAGCTGGATGGGTACACTTGTGATAAGTGCTCCATTGCCGAGGAGAGAGATGGTGTAAATGGGGCAGGAGAATACCACTAATAAAGCTCCCCCCCACCTCTGCTCCTCAAGCTAGACCTTTTGTCCCACCTGCTATTCTCCGGCTGTGAAATTAGGCTGCACCCCCTCCTCTTTCTCAGTCCTCCTTTCTTTATCCACCTCTTTTCCTTTTGGGTGAACGGCCATGTGAAGAGGTTCATTACCGCTGTGGCTGGCCCTACTCAGGTATGGCTGGGTCTGTTCCCACTATAGGCCCATAGCTCTCTCTGTCTGGCCCCGCTGGCTCCCTGGAAAAGGGAAACATGGCACACAAAGGTCCTGTTAGCACTTCCTATGAAATCAGCAGTTTTCTCTAGAGGTACAACGCTCCAATTACCTAACACTCAGAGGATGCTATACCCCCCACAACACAACCCAGTGCTTCAGTGTGTGTGTGTGTGTGTGTGTGTGTGTGTGTACGTGAGTGTCTTAGTCCTCATCATCATGGTATTCTTCAAGGAAGGGCCTGTGCTAGGTGGCTAATTAGCACTGAAGACACTCTCCTCCTCCTTTTCTTCCTCTCATCCTTGTACTTTTCTGCTCCTCCTCTTCTTGCGTCCTATGAGTGCATTTTATTTACCATTCTTTCTCTGAGGTGGTACCCCCGGCTTCCTCTTATACTCCTGCCTTGACAAACTGTACACTATACAAGCAGCCCATCCACAATCATCCAGGGCTCTATACCCTGCCGAAATGCACAGTGGAGACCCGAGAAGAGCTCTTAAATGGCTGGGGATGCTACTTGGAGATCACGGGCCCTGTATCTCTGGATGAATGGTTGTCCTTCCTCACAGCCTTGTTAAACAGCTCCATAGGGTCTATGTAGACTTTATTAACAGGAGGGTATTCCAGATGAGGCAATTATTTGAGCTGAGCAGTTCCTGTACAATGCTCATAAGACCCTGAAAGAATTCAGAATGAAAGAGTAGAACAGCCCAAATAATAATACAGAAGGTGAATTTTTTGACAACAATAAATAGGATACGTTGTGTTCATGCCTCATTATTTCACATTATAACATGCAATGATGAGTTTTGATTCCAAAATGTTAAACATATAAAATAACCAATAAAATCCGCTATCATTTAAAGAATAGCAATATAGGTATTTGGGGGTTTTTTTGTTATCAATTCAAGTCTCCTCCATTTATTGCTTTACTTGCATGCCAGTAATAAACAGTACACGTCAATGTGTGATTTCATTTTGTAGTGGAAGTCTTCAGCAAAACATGACCTGGAGGCCAATACAGTGAGAACCTGGGTGGTCTTACAGATCACCATGAGAGTTAAGTGCAGTGAAAGCAGAGCATAAGTGAATCAGGAAGAAGGGATAAGAGCGTCTCCTCAGTACAATAAGACAGGTGTGGAGAGGAAGGGACTGCAGGGGTGGAGGCGGGGACAGAAGAGAAGAGGAGGGAAGAGGACAGATGCATTCACTGAACACAGACCTGGACTTATATTTCACTTTGGGCGAAAAACACAGCTTACCTGAGAAATGACGACTATAACTGTTATTTAAAGAGATTTTCTTGTTTTTCATTACAAGCTGGCAACTTTTTCGTTTTGAAATTGTTATTCAGAGATGCCCAAAAAAGATATCTAGATCAGCTTTGCCTTGTTTATGTGTGTTAGGATACGGTTTTTCAAATTTACATAAACTAATGATAACAACAGGGTTACATAGCAGTCAGATTTATCGGGAACCCTGCAATTAGTCCCACAGATGATGAAAATGTTCAACCAGAGTGAAGTTTATATTTTGATGTCACTTCAGCAGTTGATTGTAGTGCAGTACTTTTTATCTATAAATAATTAACCTGTTTTATTAATATTGACTTAAAGGATAAGGGTAGCGATATTCTGTATTTTTGTCAAAACATTCCAAGAAAAGACAAAAACCAACAATACATTAGTCTGTATCTCAATATGTCATGACTTACCCTGTCTGTGGCACTTAGCCCCAAGCCCATTTGTTCCCACTGAAGTGTCACAAATATACTTTAATTTTTAAAAAAAATGCATAATGATTTCCTAAAACAGCTGGGCATTGTAGTTTTTAGCAAACGTTAGTTAAACAGGAGTAAATAATGTATTTCTTGGGGTCTACTTTCAGCTGCAGATTTGGCGCACTAGTGAGTATTTACTGCAGCAGGATGGTGTACAGGTGGGAACGGCTCAAAATAAACTTCAGTGCCCTGCTCATTGTACTGAGGGAACATGTCACCCAGTGCAATAGTGCGGCTCATTGTTTTTAATAGTTTTTGGACAACAGTGTCTACGGCACACAGGAATAAGTTAAGTTGGTTTTGGTCTTTTCATGGGATTTGTTGACATTAAGAAAAATATAAAATATCACCAGACTCATCGTTTAAGTCAAAGTATTTTAAAAAAAATCCTTTTCCTTAGTTAAAGTAAACTAAACTAATGTGCTAAATGTATTGCATTTTGCATTATGTTTACACACACATTTTGAATTTACCTAAGAAGCTGCTGCCAGGATTTATAGCATCACTTTCGATTGTGTAGCTACCATGAATGGTCTAGTGTTTTGTGTCATGTTGTATTGTCTGTCTTAACTCCTTTCACGGACAAGCTCTAATCATAAGGAAACAGTTTCTGACCTTTCCCATAATCTATTATTCATTTCAGCTTCATCCTCATGGCCTATCAATCATCAGGGGCTAGATCTATAACCAGATTACTTAGAACTACCCTATATATAACGGCACATACTCACAGACAAACATATACACACACAGCCACAAAACTATAGGTATTATTACAGTAACATTATCACTAATGGTATTGGTGGAGGTTTATCCCATCTCTGTTCCTATCATATCACTAGATGGGATTAATGGATCTCTGAGCGTGACGCTTGAATTAAACTACACTCCCTCCGTGCTAGGTGTGGAGATAAACACATCCAAGTATGGACCTTTGAACCGGCATCAACTCTGCCCATCTGCCACTCAGCTGCAGGAGTTTTAAGCCAAGGGCACAATGATACCTCACTCACCATAACAGCATCAGCAGCCTGAAGCCATAAAGAAACGATCTGGTTTGCAGGTTGACCTTTGACTTAAAACAAACGATGACACATTTATCTTACTTCAGCTTTCTTTGGAATAAATGTACTTCTGTTTTATGTGTTAGACATAGGAAGTAGCTGATCATTGCCACCTTTTAGTGGATTAACTTTTTGTGTTTCATTTAATTCTCTTTTTATTAACATGCACTCATCTGAGCCTGCAGATCGTGTTCCAGCAATGCCCTCCTTTACATTCGCAGACACACACATCAATTCAAATGCTGCACAATCACAGTTCTCCAACGTTAGCTCTGATAATCTATTTTTTAAAACGTATTTTCCCAGACAGTTTGGGGATTCACAGGAGTCATAACACCACTTCTCTAACCTCTAGGCCTCTGCTGCTGACTGGAGCTGACAGGCTGATGTCGGCTGGCTCACTTTACTGCTTAATCAGGGGAGTGTTTTGTGCCCTGTTAAGGCAACACCCAATGTACAGTGTTTGAATATTTAAAAAAAATAAATCATAAAACAAGGTTTATGTTTTTTGTGGGTAATAAATGGGTTGACATCTTGTGGGTGTTTGCATCTAAGTTAAGTGCTGATGTGTTTTTATTTGTCTGAATGTCAGGGAAAGGGACATTTATGCAGCTGTTGGGATTAAAAAAGTTTTAGCTTTTAAGTTTCAAAAACGTAAGATTTAAGAATACTTGCCCAACTAACTGACATAGCATTCAGTTCACTGCATGTATATTGTTATATTATATATATTTTTATATCAAGTATATGAAAATGTGTGTGATTTAGCCTTGATTTTGTGCTGAGTAACAGCTTTGTAGAAAAGGAGAAATCAATCCTGTATTTTCAAATAATTTGCTCCCTCATTTCATAATTAATATAAATAAAATTAGAATTTAATAAGAAGCCAATTGGAATTAAATAAGAAGGCTGTACTTACAGGCTTATATATGGAGGGCATCTGTCTGTTTAAATATTTTAAACTACTGCTGTGATAATGATAATACTAATACTAATACTACTACTACTAATAATAATAATAATACTAATAATAATTTATTTGGTATAATTTATAAGAATTCAAAAATGAAAATAGTCAAGTTATTTAAAGTTATTTCCCTTTTTGTGTGTCATCTATTTTTGCCTGCAGTTAAATATGAAGAAATGAGTTGCAGCTTCAGAATAAAAGCGATTAAAGGAGAGAGGATTATTGTGAATGAGGTCAGTGTTGATGTGAATTAAAACAGCGTCTCCACTGGAGGCCTAGTCACTCAACCAGACAGTGCCGAGGAGGCTTATATTAGGAGAGGCGTTAAAATCCGTTTTCTCATCTCTCTCTCTCTCCCTCTCTCTCTTCCCTGCACCACCTCCTCTCCATCTCTCCCCTCGTCTCAGAAAGCCGAGTCCTGAAAGACAAGCCGCATCATCATGCCATTAAATATTTAAGCAAAACACTGAAACTATATGAAAGATTAAGGGTGCATAAAAATAATTAAGGATTATCGCAATGAAAAATGCATGCTCGCTGTAACCTAGGAGTTCATGATATGAACAATACAATATTAATGGTCTGGAGTGGAGGACTGTGCAGGCAATTCTGTAGCCTCATTAAAAGGAATGTGTTTGTGTCTGGCCCAGGCAAGGCTGCAAGCTACAGATACCAGATCAGCCTCCACTGTTTACAGGTCGACAAAACAAACAAAGGTAATGAAACCATACAGTGTAATAAGGTGTGTGTGTGTTGAGCAGGGGATACCTTACCACGGGCCTTCCTTAATAAAACACAAAGATATGAAACCACCCGGTAGGTTATATGTAAAATAACATTTTCACATGACATGAATAACATTGTCACCGTGCCAGAGTCAGCCACAGAAGGTCATTTTCAATGCAGGTCGAATACCGGGGATATATTCATGGCCACAGAAATTAGAAAGCACCAATACCTTAAATCACATTACCATGAACAGACTCCATTTCTTTCACTGAATTATAAAAGCGTGAACAGCCTCATATATCTTTTATGTTCGTGGCCCATTTTTTGAGGAGAAGTGTGCTCATTTCTCGCGGGACATTGATATTTTAACAGTGTTTTAATTATTGGACGGGAGAAGCTGAAGGGTCGGCGCAATGATGAGGTTTCCCCACATCGTTGGTTTTCAACAATGTCAGCTCTTTGACACATTTTCAGGTCATTCCGCGATGAATGAAATACAAATGAAACCCATCGCCTATTGGAATAAGGTATCAATAATTGGCGGCGCAGCGTAAAAGGCCGCGACCGGAGAATTTGGGAGATTTGACCTCTCCTGAAGCGGAGGATTAGGGGCCAAACATAATAATGGGAAAGTCATTGTGTCAGCGGATTATGCAACTATCTTTAGGTGCCAGCACAGACCTTATATGATGGAGTGAAAATGTGAAAGTTTCAAACGTGTCAGATGTCTGTCAGAAAAAAATATGGTGCCTTATGGGAAATATGCAATGTGCGCGCGCTGCAAAATAGCGATTATTACATGTCAATTATTGTATAGTATTGTATATATCTTGTTTTCCTTTAAGATGATGTATTCCAGAGCAGTTTTGCCAGTTGTGGCATAATTTATTTAAATACAATTCTACTACATTTATAACAAATTGGACCCGTTGCAACAAATTTCCTAAAACAAACTTAATCACAACTTATTATCCGATTAATTTAACTTTCAAGAAAAACAATATGATTTTTCGAAGAAATTACGCATTGATGTTTTTACACACACGCACACACACACACACACACACACACACGCGGTGAAGTGCTACTGTCAGTGCCTTCTCAGTGAGATGCTCCCTCCATTAGTGCGGGTGACCGCACACTGCGGCTCTGCGCGCGCTCCCCGGCTCGAGCTGCAGATTAGACGCAGATTCTGCCGCTATTATGAATTCAAATACATCCTCCCGTGATTGAAGGGAACCATTACAATAAGCCACGGGCTGCTGCAGATAATGGCACAAGGTATGCGCAGCCTTCAGCCGCCGTGACAGGATATTGAACGGAGGTGAAAAGTTAACAAAATTATCAAATAGCCAAGACGGTGCTTCCTCAGATGTCACCGGGCCGAGAAATAAAATAATAATACGAGAGAAATATGCGGGCTCCTATAAGAACGCCTCTGAGGCTAAATCACTTTCATTTTAACTGCAGCTGCTGCTAAACAGCAGAATCAGCCTCTAATATTGTAAATAACATTTATGATTTATGCAGCTTTACATGCATATATGTGTTATAGCTTGTCAAATGCAACGTTATCCATAGTATGGTGAAATGTCTCCTGTTACAAAGTAATTTCCAGTCCTTTCACATTTACGTCTATAATTACTTTGTGTTTTTATTTTTAACCAAATGTCGAAATGAAAAGGGGTGGCCTTGCAGTCTATTCTCTCCTCAGCAGACACAGAGGGGCAGCAGCAGCTCCCTAATCATCTCAACAGACTCCCTGGCTTGTATTGTTCCTCAGTGGCATAATTTTGCCCAGCAATTGTCAGAGTTAGGCTAGTATGTTGTAGCCCGGGCTTCTTAGACAGAAGGGGAAAACCTGGTGAACAATAACAGAATCAAACTGGATGGAAGGAAACCAGGAAAGCTTCCTAACAAAGGAGGAGGTAAAAGGCAACATTGTGCCACTGGGGACAAATATTTAGCCTGTATGGGGCTTTTAACTGTGCACTTGTGGGGGAAATAATTTTGCTGGATCTTAATGTGATTTGCAGGTGTCTGTCTTATATTTTTTCAATATTATTTTTTACAATATTTCCACAAAAGGTAGAGCCAGAGAAGGAGGCTGCTCTGTGTTGTTGCAGTAGATACTTATGCTAATGTGTGTGTGCGCGCGCGCGAGCCTCATGGAGTCGTTCTGCGGGGAGAAATGATAGTCGCATTAACCCTTCAACTCTTATTTCATGGCTGCCTCGTTAAGAAGCTTGTGGATTTAATTACCGGCGGTGGAGGCTGGGAAGGTACAAGGCCCCGTGTCGCCGTGTAATTGGAAGCATTTCTCTCTACACCCAACTTAACATTTTCCACCCATCTCTAATTGTCGAGTACAATTCACACTCATTAATAAGGCGAATTATGTAATTTTCAAAACAGGACTTGGGTGTGGATGATGGGGGATGTGGGGGTGGGGGGGAAGTGTTGAGCAATAGACTGATAATTCCTGCGAACTTGGAGCCACATTCAGTACAAATACACTACACGGCCCGTGCTGCTGCTTATAGGCAAAGCTATAATTAAAACCACATCAATTTTAAAAGGCTCCTTTTGTGCATACATAGCATTAGTGTTGGTGAAACTCTAAGTGGCCATACACTCTGTGCATACATACTATATTTTAGCTTGTAATGTCAATTTCAAAATAGCTATCTTTTAAAATGTATTGTGGGCTAGGCATGTACACACACACACACACACACACACACACACACACCAGTTAACCTGCACTGCATTTTAAGCTGTCAAATCACATCACAGAAACAATATGGATATCAACTCATATGTGCATGACCCTGTTTGAGGAGTTAAAGGACCATTTTTGCTCTAAATAGGGATGATTTGATGCAAAAATATAGCTTGCACCTAAACATTACATTCATAGGCTACCTGAAGACCACTCCTTTTCCGCATACTCATAAATATAGCTGTGCCTCCCCAGAGTATATAATACATGTGTATCAAAAGTGGTTCAACATTGAATTTGATGGCAGCTTTCAAGTTTAAAGCTGCATTCACGTGTGATAAAAAAAAAAAATACTACTGTGCTGAATATCAAGACTGGCTTTCTTTTTTCACACTTATCTGGTAATTCTTGTTTTCTTGTTGGCTCACCATTGCTGAATTCGGAGATCCTGGTTTATTTGATAGCTAACAGTAGTAGTAACGTTTTACAACAAATAAAGCATTAACTGGTATTATAAGTTATTATAAAAGAGGAATATAGGAGTACTTAAAGAATGCTGCAAAAAGGACTAGACTGCTAAAAATATTTGACCTTTCCATGAAGGGCCTCGGAATATAAATTAGTTTGACTATTGTAATAGGCTGGATGTCTTCTCTGTGGCTACTGTACGGCTGTCGTCTTGATTAATTAACTCCACCCCTTCTGTCCTTATCAGTTCCCTTCTCTTTTTATTCACTTCCCTGTTCTCTCTCCTCCCTGCCCTCCGTGCATGCCAGGTATCAGAGCTACGTGGCTTTTGCAGTTTGCTCACAGTCATATCTTCTCTCTCTCTTGTTTTAATCACCATTCAATAACCCGCGATGGCTGTGTGAATGGCAACATTTAATGGGCCTCACTTCATTTGCTCTTTTAAAATTGGCTTGCGTTAAAGGCAAACAACAACGACAGGCCCCGCCAGGAATAGAGAAATCACACACAGTGACAGTCGTGGCGAGGCGAGGGCCGAACACTGGTGCAAATGAAGTCCTCAGCCACAAGACTCCATTAAAACGTCGCACTGTGATACCAATCTGCAACTTTATTATTGCCGGGCCCACTTCCCCCACACCAGCACTGCCGCCACTGTAGCCGCCGCAGTACTCCATCCTGCATTATCAGAAAACACAGTCATTAAAAAGCATTTGACCTTTTTGTAGCGAGTATCGAGAAATTACCTTTCCTGTTTGGTTCTCACCCCCCCCACCCCCCTCCTCCTCGTTCCCACCTTGTTCGGCGAATAAATCACTTCACGGCAAATTGTAATGCAACTCCTCCTTTGCTCTGAGTGGCGTTAGGTTCGCTCTGCCTCGACAGCGCCTGAGGAGATACCGCCGTAATTAAATGTTACATCTGCCAATTGTTTCACAGGGACAATGAGGAGGGAGGGGACGGCTGGAGAGCAGAGGAAGAGAGGACGGGGGTAGGAAGCGATGGAGGAGACAAGTGGAGGTGAGACAATGCTCCAGGGTGGACTGTTTGAAGAGAAGATTGCAGAGGCCAGCCAAGGAAAAGGGAGGAAGAGAAGGGAGTAGACAGGTACTAGGAGGAGAGGAGAGGAGAGGAGAGATTGGAGCAAAGACAGACAGATAGAAAAAGCTCTTGGCCTCACATTGAGCATCTCAGTGTCATCGTCCTAGTCTGTATTGATCTGATGTGTGTGTGTGTGTGTGTATGTACCTTTGTGTGAGTGTGTGTGAGCGAGGCAGACAGATGAAGTGTTAGAAGTGTAACAGCGTATCCCAACACTTTGAAATCCTCTGCTCAGACAGCAGCTATCTCAGATATCTTGGCCTCGCTGCCTTTCACTGACACCTGGAACCAATCGCCTTGCATAGTGGAAAACAACCAAAGTGCCTGTGGCTTGTGTGTGTGAGTGTCTGTGTGTGTGATAATGAATATTTATTGTCTCATGATGCATGTCATCATACACCTCAGCATCCACTGACACACACACACACACACACACACACACACACACACACATTTAGGCTATATACCCACACCCACCACACATGTATACACATACACATCTAATGACACAGACACACACTAATGTGGCACACACACACACACACACACACAAAGCTCCTCCCCACATCTACAGAGCGAGCCTTTGTTTACCCCTGGTGAAATGAAAACTGCGACGGGAGTTGCTCTAGCTGTTACATATCACCCTGTGAGCAATTAGCAAACAGCACGGGGGGTGGAGGAAAAACATACACCGTCCCACATGACACCGTCTGTCGATGTGTCTGATTTCTGGAAAGTGCAAGTGTGTGTATCTCTGTTGGTGTGTGTATGTTTGTGTGAGTATTTTAGCTTCATTTTTTTATTGCTTTATTTGGGCCTATCTGCCTTTTTAGACAAAAACAGTAGAGTGTCATAGATGAGAAGGGGCATAGAAGTAAATGGAGGGCAGGGACTACATTTAACTCATGATCTGGATTTGAAGGGTCAGTTTACCCACGTTAGACAAAACACATTTTCTTACATACTTTTAGTGGCATCAGTCCATGCAATCCAGATTTCTTTGCCTCAGTTTTGCGATATTCGTCTCTGAGATTTCTGCCACCACCCCAATGCAATGTATGTGAATGGTGTGCTCACAGCATTGAAAAATTGAATACTAAAACATTCATCAACATCTCTCAACAGAATCAGTGTCCCTGCTAGTTTTCATAGGCACTATTTCTTTAGTAGAAAGTAGCTCCAGTGAAAACTGTCCACAATGAGGTCTGTGGATACCCAGAATAATGAGGACACTGATTCTGAGAAGAGATGATGAATTTTTTTATATAATTTTTTCATGTAATACTATTCCATTCACCTCAGTTTTATTTGAGTGCAGACAGAAAGCTCAGAGCCTGTGGATGGGGCTCAAATACTGCAGGATGAAAGTGAGAAAATATGTTTTTTGGATGAATGGACCTTTTAAAAACCAGCACAAGTTTATTGTGACAAAATTGTAATGTTAGATATTTAGGTAAACATCCCATATCATTTTTGTTAACTTTTTACTTTTCAAAAGATTTTCAGTCATTTTAGTCAGGTAACTGTGTGACTGCTGCATTCCATCATTGATCAATAACTCCAATAAATACTTCCAGTACACACAGTAATATGTAAGTACTATATTGTGCTGTATCCCCAGGCTGCTGTTACACTAACTTAAGCCGTGCCACCGTAGCAAATCAACAAGGGGATGAGGAATGGATAAACGGAGGGGTTATGTGGAATAAACCCTGCCTGATGTGCTGGAGGGTAGAGATGCATTTCCATAACAGCGATAAATTGGATTTAACGGCAAATCATAGTCAACAATGGGTGAGGACGCTAAGGGCTGTTGTCTGTCCCACCCTACAGCGAGGATCTACGAAGACCTCCGTGTGTTTTTGTGTGCCTTGGTGCATAAACGGTCTCGTCTCGGTTAAGGTATGAAATCACTCTGACCGTAAGCACCTTCTCTTTCCAGCCGTGACCTGTTATCCATTTAGTTGAGGAGAGTCAGGGGAGTCCTTGTTTCTGCCCGCAGGCGGATGCCAGCACAGACTCAATCCAAACAAGCCCCGCCAGGCAGACTTTCAGCTGCGGGGAGCTCCTACCTGTTACACCTGCTACTCAGGCCTACAGATGCCATGAAGATAGAGAGATACTGGGTCCAGGGAGAGTCAGCGGGACATAATTCAAACCAGTTTGCTGGTTTGGTAACAGTAAGCTATGAACTGCATAGCTACAAACTATTTGCTTAGTTATTTTCTCATTTTTATAAATGGGTTACCATGTAAGAAATACCCAAAGACAAAAATGAAACACGAAATGTCCTTTATGATTCTATCATGCAAAGTATCTTGGATGTATTTTTAGTATTCTCTATCTGTACTCCTCGTCTCAATACTGGTTAACAAAGAAATGTTCCTCAACTTGTCAAGTTCGAAGCATTTCACTTAAAAAACAGACACTAATTAACAAAATTGTAAAAAGGAGTCATAGCACTCAGTTTGAACAGGATGGGCCTAATTTTGAAAAGCAAAGAACACAGAGGATGATGAAACAAACACACTCACACACACACAAATACGCACACCTCCCACTGACGGTGATAACAAACATTGATTAGCATGTGAAAAACAACACAGACGGGGTGTAAGCAAGCAGATGCCTGCTCCCCTATTAGCCATGTTGATTAGCCCACTGTCTTAATATCTTTGTTTTGGTGGATGTGTGTCTCTTTTCTGCTCTCTCTCTCTCTCTCTCTCCCTGGTCGACACACCCAAGGCCATCCTGTAAAATCCTAACTCATCCTAAAGCCAATTCCTGCCTCTTTTACCCAGAAAACAAATACACAATCAAACAACACTAAGCCAATTTCCTCCCTTGCCGAAGCTTATTCACAGACACACTCACACACACACACACCTCCTCTAATTTCCTGGGGCCGTGGTACTGGCAGGGAGTGTGTTGTAGCGCCAACAGAGCTCTGTGTTTGGGGTAATTGCTCTCGCTGCGTTAGTATGGAAATCTGCAAATGTGTGACAGGGCCAGATAGCTTCCTCCAATGTTGTTCTGATCCTGCCTCTAGGCCCGCAGCCAAACTATTTTATCTCTTAATGCATTAGAGTGATCTTCCAATTAGCCCACGCTCATAATACTCCCCCATTCCTGGTGGCTGCCTGCTCTGGGCTGCAGAGAGACGGGGAGGGAAGTGGTGCGTATGTAAGTATGTGTGCAAGTGTGTGTGTCCACGTAAATGTGTGTGTTCTGCGGCTTGATGGGATGGGGCGGCGGAGGAGGTGGAGGTGGGCGGGGTTGGCGACCAGGAAAAGTGAAGTGGAGAGGATGCAGCGTACGTGTGTGTAAGTGTGTACGTGCATGCAGGCGTACGAGAGGGGCGGGTGGATAGTGGGTGGTGGTGTGGCGATAGTTCTGCTTGAGAGGTGAAATGAGGTGCTTATTGTGCGCGGCGTGGGGGTTGCGCCGTTAGTCCGGGGCTCCTGTTGTAAAGTTTGCTGATAAGGGGAACCCGGCCCTTGAGCATCCATTCTCCTCGGTGTATTAGCGCTCCCTTATCAGGGGCCCAGATAAAAACCGGCATGCCATTTGCCTTCGGTGGAATTAAGCCCTCCTCCTCCTCCACCTCTTCCTCTTCCACCCTCCTCCCCTCTCCTTCCCTTGTCTGCCTTGGCTAACCGGGCGGGCTGCGATTAACCTCGACACTGTCCAATATCCTCGGCAGACTCCCGCCCGCAGATTAGCCGCTATTAGTTATGACCAACTAAATTAACCACCGCCGCTTCCCCGAGAAAGAGAGAAGGAGGGAGTGGGAGATGGAGGGAGAGAGGTGGATGCAGGGAGATGGAATGAGCATGAGGAGGTTCATTTAAAAAGAGAGGGACAAACAGGGGGAGACTGATGGAAAGAGGGTGAGAAGTGAGTGAGGGAGAAGGAGAGAGGGATAGTAAGAGAGGCCAAGTGCTCTGAGCGGTGTGTGTGTGTACACTCTGAAGTGGCTCATTCTGTATCGCACACTCGGGGACGTACGTATTGCAAGCCATACACACACTGTGGTTGCGCTGATATCCTAACACTTTGATGATATATGCACATGGCACACCAACACTGGCATTGCCAGGAAATATTTTGAAATCAGAAAGAAGTGGAGCGTTTGGAAAATACGTGATTATTTTATCATATTTACAAACACAAATGCAAATTTCTCTTATAAATGTTCATGTAGACTCTTTCTCTCGCTCTCTCTCTCTCACACACACTCTGGCTAAAACATTGCTCACCACCACAGTAATTTTGTCCATACTATGCAATTTCATTTATTTACTTAATGTCATTTCACTTGACTCCATCTCAAATTATAGAAAATCTAACCATTGTCTCAGTGGACTGAGCCAATCATCACGATAACTTTGCCTTTGAGTAAAGCGCTCTCCATTTCAGCAGTGTCAGTGCTGCTGAATAGACCGTCAAGTGAAAATAAACACAATTTTCTAACACTGCTAACTGTCACAAACACTCTCTGGCTGACAGCATCTCTTTGGTTTATGAGCTACAGGGTTTATAGCAGGAAACATTCTCACATTAACGGCATTTCTGGGCTTGATTTTTTTAATTGTATGCAGCACCTTGTTAGAGAACGTCAGGGGAATTCAAACAATAGACTCAATGAATGAAAACAACACACACACACACACAGGCACATGAAATGATGTTTTATTGTTAAAAAATGTTATTTAAAACACGTTAAGGTGAGTTTTAATTTTTAAAACAATAAAAATACTCAGTGGAAGAGCTGTTTTTCATGGCTATTTGAAAAGCAAAAGCAAAAAGAATGATAAGAGCATTTACATGATAAAAGTCTATATTCAACTTTATTCTGTATTCAAATGTAACTGTTAATTATTTGGATTTGAGTGGATTTTTCATTACACATTAACAGCAATTAAAAAAAATATATAATACAATGCTGTCTTTGATTTTCCATATAAATATATCAAATTGAAGACAACCTAAATTAGTTGTGTCTGTGATCCTGCCTGATATCTGCATCTCTTTCTGTTTGTTTTGCTCTGAGTTTCTGTCGGTCCTCAGACCAGCCTGCCTACTCTTGACAGAGGGTCACAAGAAACAATGTGGCTGGCACAATACAGAGGGCCTTGCCTTGGTGTGTGTGTGTTTGTTTGTGTGTGTGTGCGTATGTATGTGTTAACTTGGGAGATAGACATGGTGGCTGGGGGCCATGGAGCACACACACTGCCTTTCTGTTTGCATGAGTTGACCCCTCACACACACACACACATCTCAAAGACACACACTCACTGTGTCACACCACACCCTGCTAAGCCTGCGCTAACAGTATTAAGCCATCACATCTGGGCTGTATTGACGGGAGATGCGACAGGGTAAAGCACAGCCACCTGCACGCGGCTGCTGCAGCCTCTGTGCCCATGGGCGACCATCTCCCCTCTCCATGCATTTGTTTCTTCTCTCTGCATCCCCCTCACTGCCTTTCTCCCGACTTACCATGTGCAGATATGATACTGGTATTCATACAGCCTACGTGCACAAACAACCTCACAGATCCAAAAATCAATACTCAGCAGGTTTATTCATTCAAGGAGCTAACTGCAGTATTAATTAGAGATCTCTTTTAAAAATCAACCCAGTGTTTGCTTTTCACATCAAGAGTTCAACTGTGACCGTTTTCCTTTTGGATTTAATTTCTTCATTTTGCTTTTTTGGATGTAAGATTGACCACACATAAAAATCAAAAATATGTTTTTATATTTAAATGAGACTGATCCAAAGATGTGTTTTGTGAAAAATAGTAGTTAAGTCAGATTCAGAAACTACAACATAAATGATCTAGAGGCCGTCTTCACTCACTTAAATATGTTTTACCAAATAAGCAAATATTTCGTCTTGTATTAATTGTATTAAATGATCCGAGACAGCCAAAATTCAAAAACTCAAGCAAAGTGAAAAGACATTTAAAAATACAAACACACTTCTGGCTGTTGCTGAATTCTACAACAATAATTCTGTTTATTTCTGTACAAAAAGCCATGGACAATTTCTCTATAACATGTCCTATATTGTCACTGTGTAAAATACTTGTGTCACTTTGAAATGTAGCCCACCAACAATACAAACCAAGCTGCAGTGAAGACCTGTTATAAACAAACATGTCACTCTTGTATTACAGGAAAACCAGGACAACATGTGAGAGCGCTGCACACATGCTCTCCTTACATTTGACGTTGGTGGTACAGTGGTGTGTCTGGTTCACAAGATTGTTCGGTGACAGTATGCCTTCCCACACCAGTCTTCTCTTTTCCTTTTGTAGTTAGCTGTCACTCAGAAGCCTCGAGTATTGGATAACGCCATTGAAAACGGTCGCTGTAATTTTAATAGGGAACCAGTGGGCTTCAAAGGACAAGAGAACATGGCACGGTTGTTGCCCTCCACCGTGTAAAACGACAACAGGAGAGTAAAGCCGGTAGCCCCCCGCTCCCTCTCCCACTGCCACCCTTGTCCACAATGGAAAAACCTGTTTATCTCTGCGTACAATTAAGAGTGTGAAATTCGAACATGCCGAATTAACTAAGAAACCCTGCTTTTGTTACAAAGGAAACAAAGCCTCAGGAGAGTAGAGAGAGAGAGAGCAGGGACAGAGGAAAAAAGGATTTCTCAGTCATGAGAGAGAAAGACAGCATGGCTCACTGATATCCAGAATAATCACATTTCCCTCAAATAAATCAGACTGGTTGGCATGTGGTGCAAACACACACACGCATACTGTAATGCATCTACAGACACAAACACATGCACAGGTTTAAAACCATCCACAGGAGAGTGCTACATTTTCTATGACTTTGCACAGTGACTTTTTATTTTCACCATCCTGTTCAAAATTACACACCTACACACACACACACACACACACAACACCCTGAAGCTATATGACAGCGTGCCAACCCCACCCTGTGTGCTTGCTCATTCACACACTGTTTTGGCCCGCTAACAGGCCCCGGGCATCGCGAGCCAGCCAGACCACCCTGACCGCCCTCCTCTCACCATCCTCTCCTTTCTTCGAGCCAGCAATCCAGCCAGTCAGGCTCAATGTGGCTTTACTTACTGCCATAACGACACCTCACATTGCCCCACTTCCACCTTAAGAGAATGAGTAATCAACAAAGCGGGAGCCATTTGCCGACTGTCAGTCAAATCCAGGACTCCGCTACGCTATCAGTCCTCCGCCCGTCACCAAGCCCTCCTTTCCTTCCTTCCTCTCCTCTAATACCAATTTAAATCGTTCAACGTGCCTTTCCTCCCGCTGCCATTATTCAAAAAGATCATAATAGTTTTCCCTGTGCCCAAAGCACAAAAATCAATTATTTCCCCACAAAGACTTGAAAGTACTTAGCGCGGGCCTGCGAGGGGAAAAGCTGTGGGTTATATCAAATTGAAACTGCACTCATTACACAGGCACACAATTAGTTACCTCTGGTCTGCCTGCCGCTCTTTAATTTCCGAAACGGCATATCTGTATTATAACAGAAACAAGCATGCAAATGCTATTGTTGGGGATTTAGAGAAATCAATAGGACGGCTGGCGAGAGGCGTTTGGTGGCGCTGTCACTCAAAATCTGCTGCCGGCGACTGATAAAGGTCTGAATTCAAATTAGCGCCAAAGCCGGCCAGTGACATCAGAAGTGACATCCGAAATAAAAGGGACGGCTTCATGATATATGTAATTATTCTCCTCGCATTTGCGCTACATTTTTTTTTCTTAACTCTCCCTCCTCTTTCCTCCCCTCCCTCATTCTCTCTTTTTCCTCATTGTGTGTACTTGTGTAACTGTGTTTTGCATAAAGGGATTAGGAGTGCCTTAATGAGAAACTGTAATTGTTTTTTCAGCCCCGCTCTATGGATATGTTCACATGTGTGTGTGTCTGTGGATATTTGTGTGAGAGAGACAGACTGAAAATATGTCTTGAATGAATGTGCCTTGTTTAATGCAAAATGAATACAGTATTGAAATAATATGTTTTTTTTCTCTTCCATATCAGAGGACTATTGGTGTGAAAGCTAGGAAGGTCTGGGAGAAAACTATGTTATGAAATACATTTCCCCACAATAATGAGCCAAGAGCTGATACTGAACAATGGAAACATAACCAGCCTCGGCTTCAGTTTTTCTCAGATACCAAATTATTTACATCTTTTCATTTTCAGTATTACCAAACTTTTCTGTTTTGCAGAAATCCTGATAAGGTATAATAGCTACCCACACAACTTGAGCAAATACATGAGTGTACTGTAGCAACATGTTATTACACAATGGGAACCATTTATCAGCATTTTTTCCATTAGTCAATGTTGATAAGCTGAAATGCTGAACTGAAGTCTCTTTAAAGTACAAACTGCATTTCAGATGTTGTAAAAACCTTAAATGGTGGCTTAAATGTTTTTCACAAATCCCATTTAAAGTATTCATCTGTTAAACAACATATTATATATACTAGGCCTATATATATTTATGTAATAATGAAGAAAGAATCCAAATTCAGATAGATGTTGGCACTTTTTGTGTGCATTCCAGGAGTTTTTGTATTTGTATTTTGTAATGAAGTGTTGTAATTTACCTTTATATTTTTCAACAACTTCCCTCATTTATGCCTACTTCTGTCAGCGATTTCCTACATTTCCCAGAATGCCTTTTAGCAAAGCACTCAGAGAACGACAGCGTTGCAAGTTGAGAGCGGAGAGACAATAATGCTTTAATGTGATGTTTGTTCAACAAGGGCATAATTTTCATTTCAACTTTAGAGGAGACATCCACCGGGAACTCTTCAAGCCACTACAATTATAATCTTTAACAACAGGAGAGTGATGTTCTTAATGGAATACTATTCATGTGAATAATACACTGCGTACTATGTGTAACCCTTTGGGACTTAACGTGACACCCTGACCAGAACAGTGTATCGAGAAAAGGTCATGTTAGAGGTCATCTGTAAAATAATAATTTGTCACTGATGGTTGATTTAAGTGGCAGGCAGAATATATTTTCTCTCTTAAAAATAAATCAGACATTGAAATTAAAATAATGGATTCAATAACTCCTTGAAGAAAGAGGGGCTTCAACTGAAGTCTCCCTCCCTCCCTTTTTACTATATATTGCACCATATTTATCCTCTGCCTTTTTATTTGGGTGTCTGAATTCTGATTGTGAAGTATGCACTATATAATGACCTTAAAGATTTTCACATTGGAATGAAAAAGTGGTTTCCATGGCATGTACACTACTTTCTGCCAATCATTCCACAATGCAAGTGCCATTACAGTTGTACGACTCTACACCTGACAGTGATGACGCAAAATGTTAATCTAAGTTAGGGTGCTGACATAAGCAGCAAGTAAATGTAGTTTAAATATTAAGTAGCTATCACCTGTGAGATTTAAAACTTCCACTTACTGTATATTACGAGTCAGGGGTACACAGTTGCGGCAAAGTTGGGGTTTGATTCCTGGCAGCGGTACCTTTGGCTTTGATGTGCATTCGGACAAAACCAAGGTGGGAAGCCAGTGAGGGATCGTGTCCTTGTCACCACACTAGCGACTCCAACTGGTTGGACCACCTGCAAAGAGGGAGAAATGGAGGGGATAATAAGCTCATCCCTGGCTGGTGAAAACAAGCGGCTGCAGACGCTGTATGTCACAGAGGTAGAAAACATCAGTCTACACCTTTCCCAGGTCAACAGTGGAATTAGAAGGGATGAGGGCCACGGTGCAGAGGAATGGGGCATACCAAACAGGGGAGTAAAGGGAAAAAATACAAAAAATGTAGTAGATCTCTGTTGTTTTCGCTCTTATGTCATACTCATTCTGAAATTGTCATGGGCACTTGATAAAGTTAATGGAGGGGGACAAATCATTTAAATTAAATTACTGGGGCTGGCATGTCTCACTGTCTTCCAATAAAACTACATGTATGTTCAGTATTAAGTGTAAGGCAGAATTATACCTTTAATCAGGTTATCAAGAAGTCAGAGTTAGAGTAAATAATATAGGGCAAAGTTCAGACACTGCATGTCACATATTCACTGACCTGTGACTGGTAACATTACCTGTGTGATAAAGACGTCGATCTTGATGTTATTATATGTGTTGTAGTTGATACAATATCACATCTGCTCTGAGAGTCTAAGGAGGCACTGCAGTCATGTCACTGATTATGTTGGGGCAGGGTACATCCATATTTAACCACCTGTTCTGGTGACATAAACTCAACTGAAGTGAGAAGCTAACTTGGCTCCATCCTGAATTTGACCCCACTCCAGCAGAGTGGATGGCCCTGCATTGCATATGTGTGTGTAAACGGAGGTTTATAGCAGATGTTTTAGGTTATGAGGGTTTTGTGACCTGTCAAGCAGTTATAACATCATGTTCCTATCTTTCAACCCTCTGCTACAGTATTTTTGCATCCAGTTCCTCTCCTCTCCTTTCCTCTCCTCTCTTTTCCTTTCCTCTCCTTTGCTCCCCTCTCCCCTCTGCCCTACCACCCCTCTTTCCATACAGTGATGCTCACTTTGGAAGAGCAGAGCGATCAGCCATATTTCTGCCTTGTCCTGGAAACAAAGCCCTCTGCTCTGGGCTGGGCCAGAATGAAGTGGGGCAAAGTATGCAGGGGAGGGGAGAATGTGCCCTTTGTTGCCCCCCTGCCCCATTCTCTCTATCTCTCCATATCCTGCCTCCCCCCTACTCCCACCCCTGCTAGTTCTCCAACACTGAAGGGAATGGCAAGGGAGGGAGGGAAGGGGGTGGCTGGTTCATTCAGCATCGGTTAAACGTTTTCACAGCGGCACAATGCCGGGGCGGAGTAGGCAGGTGCAAGCCAGGGAGAGGGAGGAATGGAGGGAAAGGCAGAGGGAGAGAGAGAGAGAGGGAGAGAGAGAGGAAGAGAACAACAGGTTGACCTACAACAGACCGTAATCATGTAGCACCATTAACCCCCAGAGACCCCCCACTCTCTGTCTTTCTTGCTTTCTCACTCTTTCTTTCTCTTTCTCTCGCTCCCTCACCAGTGTACACAAGCTTACTGCCCCGGCACTTGTAAGACCAACCAAGGACACACACACACACACACACACACACACACACGCACACACACACACACACGCACACACACACAAACAAGCACAGAGACTGGCAGAGCATACAGGCAGAATGCATACAGACACACTCACACCTCAGTGGCACATTTGCACTCATTTCACATAGATGGCTAGTCAAGTGCGAGTAAAACACACATTCACGCGCGCACACACACCAACAACAGAGCGGGCATATAATACGTCAAATCACACATGCTAAGATAAGCACTCATGTCATAATATGGACACACTCAAGCACGCACACACACTGGCTTTCTCCTGGCCCAACCAAGTGTGTGATGATCAGTAGGAAGGCTGCAAGAGAGGAGGGAGTGTGTGTCTGGGTGTCAGTGTGTGTGTGTCATTCATCTGCTGCCAAGGAGCAAATCTTACTCACTAAAGGCCTGTTAGAGTTTATTTGTGTTTATGTGTGTGTGTGCATGTGCGTGTGGTTGTAGGTGGATGTGTGCAAAGCTACAAATGTTTAATGTGTCCAGTCTCACTTTTTTAGTCTGTTTTTCAACCCTAAACAATTTATAGAAATTCACTCCCTGACCTTGCCACAACAAAAATGTTTTTTTCCTTTTGTGCACAGTGTGATAATTGATTTTTTTGGAAACAGATAATAGATGAAAATAGTTTCTAGTAGAAAATGTTTGATTGAGGCAGAAACTTTTGTACGACAACATCCAGAAACATACATATTTCTTCTTGTTCTTCAAAAATATTTCAGCAGTGTTTTGGCATGATCCTTGACTGTTTTGACAATGGGAATGTGTCTTGGGTGAAATCAAACAAATAAAATCTGAAGTGTTGTGAAGTTACACGTTATATATCAAATCATTTCTGATGTCAAATATAAATCTACCTTAACCGTATGTTTTACTGTGAGTTTCACTATCGAGTATTCAGCGCCATATGTCAGCAAATTCAAAGTCTGGACACAAAAGACATGAGGGCTCATGCATGGGTGGAGTATTGATGTAGAAATCTGATCTCGAAAAAGACTGTCTAGGACACTTAAATATCTCATGGTGTGCAAATTCCTCTTTAAAAATAAACAAGTTGGAAATGTCTGGCCTTTGGCAATTCCCTTGATTTGGTCGCTAGAGAGGACAGAGAGAGACTCCTGCTCTCAGTGGTATTCAAAGTTCACTGTGAATTGAATGCTTTCATGACAGAAATCATCTGGATTTCAACAGATTCAACTGATCTGATGATGTTTTAAAGTGTTTTTAAGTGACATGAGCACAAGCAAACAATAATCTTATTACTTAAATGCATGTAAATGCTCTCGATGTCTTTTGCTCTCATGAAGATCATAAACATCATGCTGAACCTTCAAGGCCTCTCTGTGAGAGCTGATTCTGTGTTTGGGCTTCTTTTACCAAATCTCCCCTGAAACAGACCTTGAGTGTGTTGGTTTAGTTGACAGAAGGCAGTTCAGTGTGCTGTCAAGGTGAAATATTCAAGATGTTTACATTTTAACAAGTCTATATGAATAAGGAAAACCAGATTGACAGGAAGTCTGAAGGATTGTGAGTTCTTCAGAAACACAAAAACACACCTCAGTACTTCCTGTGTTATCTCTTCTGTCCTGCACCATTTGAAAATTCCTTCTCTCTCTTCCATCCTTAACTATCCCTCTTCTTCTTTCCTCTGTAACCTCATTCCTCCACACCTCTTCGTTCCCCAAACACACCGACTGTTCTGGATCCTTCCCTCCTATCCGTCTCCCATAGGTGATCGATGACCCTGCGAACATGAATCTTCCATTAAAGCTGCAGCAACCAGGTCAGTATACACTTCCTAGTTTTCTGTCAATCGCTTCCCCTTTCTTTATCTTTATGTCCTCCCTGTCTTCTTTGTACATTTTTTTCTGCATGTATCCTCTTTCTCTTTCTCCTCTTCTTTCTCTCTCCACTTTTGTCCTCTCCTACCTCAAATCTCTCCTCCCTCCTTTCTCCCATCTCTTCAAGTCTTCCTCCCTACTATCCTCGCTGTCATTTAGATGCAGGTTGACGACTATATTGTAGGGTTGGAGGGTTTACACTGCGCTGTGTAATACAGTATGATAAACGGCATCATACAGAGAAATGTGGAGTATAGACAGACATTGTACTCTTGCACGCACATGACCACACATTTAGCCAAGCGCAGATACATCACACACATTCATGCACACAGACAGAAGTAGGCCTACTAGTGCAGTACCATTAAGCAAAGCAAACAGTGGCTGGAGTCCCATGTGTCCGTCTTGCTAATTTTGAAATGCCATGTGATATTAACGTAAGCAAATCAGGTCACATCTAGCTCAACTCTGGTTTGACAACTGTACAATACACTTGGGCTTCTTTATCTCTAAAACTGCAGTATCGACTACTTTGCTCCCTCATTGTCTTCATTGCTGGCCTCCCTATTCCCAAGACAACATAAAGCGATGTCAGAGCCTGCACTCTGGGGACTGTTTATTTAATGTAGGGTTCAGTAATACACGGTTGGACCACGAACAGTGGATGTAAGCAACCCATTAGCTGGCATGTAAAACCAGCTACTAGAAGAAGCCACTATAGCCGTAGAATAATTCACTGATTCCAGTTACTGCACTTCTGCACTGTTGTCAAGGAGACTGACCACTGTGTTTGCTCAGTGGAAAAATAATTGTGCTTCCAGTTTTCATCCCACATTTGCCACTTTGTAAATTTCTGCAATTGGAGCTTGATGGTTTTGTAGTTGATATCTATACCTGAATAATTTGCTGGCTTAATTCTTCTCATCCAGGCAAACTGACCTGAAATCCACACCAGACGTGAGACGCCAGCGGTGCGGAAGTGTTCGTTCATTCTGTCTGCACCGACTTCAACCACTGTTATGGCCACCACCCTCCTCAGCATAAAACTGCATTAATTTTATTTACTGATTAATTTAATTCATGTCCTTCACCCACCATAGCTCTATATGGTGGGTGAAGGACAGTCCCATCTCGTTTTTGAGGGGGAAATCTAGACATTTATGGGCAGGTTTGTGTGATTTGAAGAGTTGCTCATGGAGAATACACTTCACTCAGGGCACAAGAGAAAAAAAACTAAAAAATGGGCAAATACCTATGCATGTCATGCATATTTGTGGCATGTCACACGAGGATCTCTCTGAGTTGGTGTGGATTAATACATTTGTAGACATAAAAGTGTGTGTCAGTTACACTATAGACAAGTGACAGACATCTAAAACGCTCCAAAATATGCTTAAAAAATACTGGCTGGTGTGGATTGCCCTTTAGTCAACCTCCATGAGAGGTATTTGAAAGGCACTGGGTGTTGTTTTGATGCAAAGTCTCTCATAATCTCAAACATCACACATTAATGGCCTATTGGAGCCATCTCCAATTACTTATCTCCACTATTCAGAGTTAGCTTTCTTCAAGGACGGGAACAATAGTCGCAATTCTGAATGTCACACCTCTGATTTTGCCCAGAACATGTCTGGACAGCCTCAATGCACTCTGATTGACTGATACTTCTCCACATCTGAAAATATACTTTAATTGACCCAGTCGAGCGGGGATTCCCCTACTGCTCAACCCCATGCTGCTAGAAATACAATGACTTGTTCTTGTTGTTTATCCAAAGTGGGGAGTTTTAGTTTTGGATAGGCATTTAGAGGATTAGCCGGGTGCTTCCAAACATTCCTGTGTAATTAGACACCGCCGCTGTCAGTCATGCAGAAGCAAAAAGCTGATTGGCTGAGTGTCAAATAAACTGCTGCCTTTGGGAATGTCCCCGGTGGAGTGTCAGTAGTTAGTCTTTGAGCCCTTGAGTTCACTCACCTCGTCTGCTTTATTCAAAGTCACTGGAAGAAAAAAGACCTGGGGGTGAATGAGTGTTTGAGTGTGTTTGAATGCAAGAGAGACAGAAAGAGAGAGAGAGAGAGAGAGAGACAGAGAAGTAAAGAGGACAAAGACAATCAAGGAAAACCCTCTTGAAATAGTTCAGAGGCATTGCTGTTGGAAAAAATGGGAAACATTTGCATCATCTAAATTTGACCGAGATGGGTGGAAGTGAGAGTTAAGTGGGGAGATGGAAAAACAAAAGCAGACCTTGCACGAGGAGAGAGTGGAACAGAGAGGGGGACAGAGCTGATACAGTGATGAGCCGCCACAGAAACGAAGAGAGAAGATGGTGAGACAGAAACAGAGCGAGAAAAAGGTAAAACCGAAAGGCAGACCCAGAGCGAGGGGTTGAGGGAGAGGGGGAGTACGAGGACGCAGGGGGAGCTAAATGTGGATCGTCTGATCTGGATCATATAGTCAGCACTGATGAATGATAGATGAGCGGAGCATTACCACCCCTCTGAAAACGATGGAGAGGAGGGGAGGCAGGCAGAAAAACAGCACAACAACAACAGTCACGCTCCCTCCTGGAACCCCATGTCCCGCAGCTGACCCAAACATTACTGGGGCGTCTCTCTTTTTATATTTCTGCATCTATCTCTTTCTGTTTCTTTCTGTCCTTGCAAGAATGACAGAGTTTGTCATTTGTTGAAATGCCTAAAACAAAGTTATGTTTACCTGACAAGGACCTGGGGTGAAAATAACATGAAGAACTTAGGGAGGTGGTTGGAGTGGACAGATGGGTTAACAGAGTAAGCCAAACTAATTTTCTTTTAACCATGACCCGACCACAATCTTTTCTTATCCTCAACCAAATCATTTTTGCATCTAAACCTAATCAAATCTGAGACCAGAGCAGTGGCAGATCAGACAATAACAGACAGTAATTTTTGCAGTGCAACCATTACAAAAATTTGTAACGGGGCACCGACAAATGATGTTGCTCTGCTAATAGGGGCGATACTGTATTGCATATTTTGATGTTTAATTTGAAGCAAAGCAGTGCAGTGGTGCGAATACACAGGTGTATACCCTAAACCTAACCTAAAAACAGGTATAGGCTTAACAGGAGACTTTTGTTCCCTGACTTTAGCTGTTAAGGCAGTGCCTGCTTCCTCGGGGAGAAGTGCCGTCTTCGAGTAAAACAAACAAAAGTACAGTACGGTAGTAGTACAGTATACCCACTTACCGAGACACCACTACACCATTGATTTGGATGACTTGTTGCTCTCAAGCAGTACATTTTACACACTATAACCTGATTATAGTGATTGCCCAGATTAAGATGACAAATTCACATTGCTAGATATTTGTGTCCAGGGGTGCCATAAAGGGGCGAAAAGCTAGGATGATTTCAAGGGCCCTGGGCTGACAGGGGCCCTTAAAAAGTGCTACATAAACACAGAACATTAATTATTTGGAGAAATTATTTAGGTCACCCTATATAATATTTTAACCTCTTGGAATTTCAGAAATAAAATTATGCCGTGTTTGTCCATTCCTGTTTGCTAAAATCATCCAGGTAGCCTGCCATATCACACCCCTCAGTACAAACATTGAATGGATCAGTCCTACCTAGCTGCGCTCACGAGTCTGGAGCGGTGGAAGCTAGCTAACTGTCTGTCTCGGTCTGCGTGTAGAGCGCATATCAAACTCTAAACCAAAACCAGGGTGCCAGAAACGGAACAAAGGGCGACAATTTGTTACCCAAATTTTCTCCAAGAAAGGCAAGTGCCCATGTATTGCCCATGTAGTGCCACAGCCACGTTAGCATTTTATTAATAATAGCCCGACCCAACTCTCAGCTGAAGGAGAAGAAGGTGAAGCTGATGATGGAAAATGCCGTCTTGCTGTCTTTGGGATAAAAGTTAAACGCTCCTCTACTTCTCCCAGAGCAGAGATCATCCAAAATAAATAACTAATTATTATCACAACATAATAATAATAATAATAATAATAATAATAATAATAACAAAGTATTTAAGGTAGCACTGTTAATTTTAACCCCAGGTGGGATTTTCCCTGACTGGATAATCATATTCCTGTCAATACATATTTTTTTGTTCGTCATTATATGAGTGAAGCGTCTTTATTCTCATTTAACAAGTCCTCATATTACAACATTGTGTTGCTAAAATGACTGGTAACTTAAAATTATGGGAACAACATGTAGAGAAAAGACACGTTAGGCATATAATCTATGCCTTATTATTTTTAGAATTCTTACAGGGTTAGGGCCCATCATTCTCAAACCAGCCCTGTTTAGTATTGGGTAATAATTAAATAAAGTCACATTTAGTTATGTTGAAGAAAAAGGTGACAATTATGTTCAGTTTGTTGAAAGTGTTAAGATGTTTTCATGGAGAGTGTGGGGTGTTTATATACAGTAGTCCTAATTGCAGTTTTTTTTTAAATTTCATATTATTAAAATGAGATGTAGATACTATACTATAAACTATACTTGATTTTACTGTTAGCCGTTTTACACTGGGGGAAAGACACTGCTAAGTAATGTGGCTTTTGTTGGTTATAATATGAGTGATACATCTCTATTTTCATTTAATTTAATCATTAACCATATTATACACCAATGCTCAATGTCGGAACACTACGTATGAGGTAACTAACATTGGACTACAGTAGAGATTACAGCCTGCGAAGATAAATTTATTATAAATATTTAGGGTCGTCAAATGGGTTTGCAGGTGTGGTTTGTTACAGCAGTGTAGCATATATGGGTGATCTATGGGGGCCCAATATCATATTCTTTCATGGGGTCCAAAATCTCTGGCGGCACCTCTGTTTGTGTCCTAGAGTATTTGTGGTTGGTTTTGCCATTTGTTACTTTAAATTTTCTCACGTACCTCTCGTAGTTTCTAGCCATGCAGATGGTTTACGTATGTAGTTCAAATGGAAACTGTCCCTTTATCATGAAAGCTACCCAGTTCACTCATGGCCTGCATTCACAACAGCAAAACACAAAAACACATATATATCAATAATACAGCGATTCAAAATAAAGTCAAGTGTACACATCTGTTATGCTTACTTTGACTTTTTTACTCAACTTTCAACTTTTGTAACAATCGGAGTACTTATCCGGTTATAATATAATGTAAACAGACTGACTGTTGGTCTATTGGTCCCATGGCCTTCATTTTTCTGCCTCTCCATCCTATGTTCTTATGTTCTCTTTTTTAAATCATTTCTCTTTTCTCCATCTTTATGCGATTTTCATACTTCTCTCTATTGCATTCTTCTCACAATGTAATCTCTCACTCACATTCCTATTTGCAGATTTCACTTTTACTAATTTTTGTCCTAACAACATTTTTGATGTTATTACACTACAGTGGATTTCTCCTCAGTATTCAAGCAATTTGTATTGTATCTGGTGAGACCGAAGGTGATTTTCTGGCCTTGACTGGACAATAAAGTTGTCATCTGTTCTATTCTATTGTATTTCAGAAATTCACACTGTAGTCACACTGAAAGTAAGTAAGAGTGAGTGATGGTGAAACAGAGAAAGAGAATGAACATTTTGACATAGTTTCTTCGTCTTTTTTTT
>NTHP01000134.1:1084980-1109106 GCA_003416845.1 Oplegnathus fasciatus | reverse complement strand
AAAAAAAAAAAAAAAAAAATCAGACGGCGACATTTATCGTGCACTTTCCTGTTTACATTTGATTCAAACTTTTAAGCTGCTTCAATGTCGTTTCACTTATTTTGCTGTGCTCCTTTGCTAAAACTTTGAATTCCAGCTCAAGTATTTTCTCAGGCCTTGTTTACCTGCACGTAGCCAGCAAAGCTGCACTGCCACTCAACCATGATTTATCAAAGGAATTTGACCTTCAACCGAGGCTTGTTGCTTCTCTTGAACAGCCAAAAAAGTACATTGACTCCTTAATAGCAATTCTGTATGGAACATTAGGACCAACCTTATCGTGATATTACTGCGAAAATAATGGTGAACCTTCCTGCATTGACCTGCAGCACCAAAAGTAGCTGGATCACTGATGATTTGAAGCTGAATGAGTTCAATTCAAGTGATGAATTAATTTTCCACTGCTCTTCCCTTCACTCTCCTCTAAACCCAGTCTGCTCTGCCTCCGGCGAGTTTCCTGCTCCGCTCGTTCAACTGAAGAAAAGCTTAAACTCCCCCTCAGGTAAGGATGTCTCCAGGGAATCCACAAACTACACACACACACACACACAAACACATATACACACACAGAACTGAACACACCTGCAGAGCAGCAGTGAAGGTTTAAAAGCCTGTGTTACGTTAGCTTAACATTAGCATCTGTTTAGGCAGGGCTAATGAGGAGCTAAATGGTGAAGTGCTGTGAAGTGTGTCGTAAAGTGTGGGTGTCTCTAAGTAGTGTTGACACTGTGTAGATAAGGGCTCAGATAAGGCAAGCTAACAGATTAGCAACTGCAGGCTAAACAGCCAATTTGTCTACTGTTACAGATATGGAGCAAAACAAACAGGTTATTCTACCAATGTAGGACATTTCCCATCCATTGAATATATCATGAGTAGTTTTCATTAAAGGATTCTTTTTATTTTATTATAGAATAAAAGCCACACAACGCCCTGCTTGACTAACCTTTGCTTAAGCAAAGTAAAAGAGCATATTTAATGTATTCTCATAATTTTTCTTTTATGAACACAAGACAGTTATGACAGCCAGAAAGTCTTTGCGAATACACAAATATTCTGTGTTTCCAGAGTTATCAATGTCAGTTACGTTTCCCATTTAGGAACTTCTTTTCTCAACGCGTAGCCTACTGGTCGAAAGCCAACGACCTGCACCACGTGATGCTGTTTCCCGAGGAATAAAAACAGTGATAGATGAAAGGCATGCTTTTTCTTGATTTCTGCGATATTCATTTTAGTCTTTCAAGAGGATTCAGTCTTTCAAGAGGATTCAGAGGATTCAGTTAAGTGGATTCATTGAAGGTCAACAACATTTTTTTTTATTAAATATAATATCATATTCAAACAATCAATGTAATGCTAGTACTTATGAAATCCCTTTTTGAAAATTGCCATGTACTTGACTCAAGACCTCCATATGGAGTACATGCAACCATACAGCAAATATGTCAAGTGTTATCTGTGACATATGTGGAATTTATTTTATTGCAGCTCTAAACAACATCATGCTTCAGCTGAGCAGCTGAGACAAGATATCTTTTTATTATACCTTAAAAGCATGTAATCGAAAAACTAAAGAGGAAGAGGAGCACATTTCAGCATGTTTCAGCAGCTAGTAAGGTTTAAAATAACGTATTGTAATGAATGTAAACATTAATGTTACAGGCTTGGTTTGCCCAATTCACAAAGAGGATATATTTTTTACTTACCCTAGAAGTGCTAGGCAGTGCTGATATTTTCAGTTTGATGTGCTGAGTTTTTGAGATATTATCATCTGAAATTTATGCTTCCACCTCAATACAATAGCGATGAATGGAGTCTTGTTTGTGCAGCTTAAAGCTTGGAAAAATCATATTTTTCAACAGTAGCACATTTCATAAGAAATCATGTTCACATTGGCTACTCAGGTTAATCCACAGACCTTGCTTGAGTAACAAATATCTAGTGTGCAAAATATTGATTTTTAAACTTCGTAACTCAACACTTTTTCTTTATAGTTTATAGAAGTTCCTTTAAAATGCATTGAAGGGACTTTGTCTCAGCGATGTGAAAAACAACACAGTGAGAGGAAATGTTGAAATGCACTAGAACTACTGCTGTGTTATTGTAATAATGGTCATCATGACTTTCTACACCGAGCAACGTCTCTGGCTCAATGTGGAAAGTATAAATTCAGATAATATGCACAGTCTTGAATTATAGTAGTTGATTGGGAGAAAATATCCATAATAACTTCACAAAATCTCATGGCCTTTATCACTGCATCCCATCAACTGCCATTATTTTTTGTGTGACATTTACAGTGAAAGGCAGACACAGACTGAGACTGTCTGTGTTGCCTTCAACTTCACTACATGGTTTGTAGGATTAAAATAGAGAAGTACAGTAATATAAATATAGCCGCAAGTGGCAATGAGCAGGTTCTACCCCTTTTACAGCCCACAAAAGCCGCAAGCAGCAATGAGCAGGTTTCCGACTTCACAAAGCTGATAAAGTCCCTTCAGCTAGCTTAATTCTGTTTAAAGAAGGAGTGAGACCAATTGCACTCTTGTTCCATCATTAAAATGTATGCAGCATTTCAATAGCTGCGCACTTAAAATCCTGTCTTTTGCTCCGCCTATATTGGATTTGAACGAAACTTGGTGTGTACGTTCAGGACAAAGGGTGGGAAGTCTCCACTGAGTTTGATCAAGATTGCTTTGAGACAACTTGAGTTATGGCCAATTTCCTGCTAAGACCCGCCCTTTGCAAGGTTTTTTGATGAATGATGGCCACATTTTTCCACCAGTCATGCTCATTTGTGATAGAAATGTGTATCTCAGTCCCCCAAGGCTGTATACCAAATTTGATGTTGATTCAGTTGAAATCCAAAAAGTAGATGTCACTTTACTGTTTTTCAGATTATGCAAAAGAGCAAAAAAATCCATCATGGTGGCTTGTATTGTCCACAGGATTTTTTTGTATAGCACATTGAGTTGTAGATGTGTGTCAGATTTGAAGTCAATCTGACTCATAGTGTGGGGGGCTGGCCTTTCAAAGTTTTCACTTTTTTATGTTATGGTACAAAGTTTCATGACTCTAGTTCGTTCCAGCTCCCAGCAAATTGAGCAAAAGCATAAAAAAGCACACAACGATCAATAGGCCACGCCCACATTCATCAAACAATATGACACTTCAGATTTTTGTTCATACTTCTCCCCAGAGCATGTGCACCAAATTTGGTGAAATTCTGTCCACAGGGTTTTGAGGTACACGTTTTTGATATTTGTGGTGCTCCATAAGGGTCAGGCTCAAAATGCTTTGGCACGCCCATTCCAAAAAGTAGATGTCACTTTACTGATTTTCAGATTATGCAAATGAGCAAAAAATCCACCATAGCGAACCTTATGGTCTTTGAGGCTTTTTTGTAGAGCACACTGAGCTGGACATGTGTGTCAAATTTCAAGTCAATCGGAGTCACAGTGCGAGGATCGTGGCCTTTCCAAAATTCTGTGTTTGAATGTAAATTACAGCACCACCATCTGGCGCTCATGTTTCTTAGGAAGCATAGGAAGCCAAGTTTCATGTTTCTAGTTCATTCCAGCTCCTGTGAACCCTAATTAGACAAGTAAAAAATAGGTTTCTTATCTTGATGCACATGTGGAAGTCAGACATACAGATGGTTAACAATGAAACAATGTGTATCCAGACTTCAGAAGAATTTGTCATTTTGATCCATTGCTATCCTCTTAGAATCACTGAGTAGCCTATTGTGGGCTACAAAACTCTTTTTGCTCAAATATACTCAAACTCAAATATATTTGCACACACTTTACTTATATGATATTGATTAAATGTATTGCTGTTCACTGACCGTAAGTTACAAATTAGTGTACTATAACATGAAATTTTTCTCACTAATCTACCCATTCTTTCAAGTTACTTTTCTAATGGAGGCACTATAAATAAAGGTCATATTTTAAATTCACAATGATATATCAACAAGGACAGCTATATTTAAAAATCAACATATCAAACATTTGAAAGCCACAACTTCTTCACCAGCAGTCTATAGGTTGATGGAGGTTGAAGGGATGGTGTATGCAGCTATAAACAACCAGAGTTTAGATCAAGAAAGATCCCTGAAAGCTGCTGGCTTACCTGGTCAGGTATGATGTCAAGTTTTTTTCATAAAATCATATCATTGGTATTCATGTAAGGAACTGAAAAGTTTTGTGAAACCTTGAAAATATAAATAACTTTTAGCAGATTCTGGATTGATATTCCATTTGAAGATGAGTATCTGGTCGACTGCACCTGACATTCTCATCCAGTGTGATAATTACAGTGGAGAGCAATAGACGGGTAGCGAGAGAAAAGATCACTGATTGAATAACAGAGGAAAGATAGGGATGAGTCATGAGATGCTGATTATTAGAACAGTGGCTAAGATGTTAGACTTACAAAAGGTCATTAAGATACGGCAGCATTGAGATATCGCAGATGAGAGCGGTAAAATACTCAGAACGATGCAGACAGCAGAAAAGAAAGTGAGGTGTGTGTATAATAGCATGTGTGTATTTTGTGACTGTACATACCCTCTCCTCACATCTTCACACTTCCCTTTTCCTTTCCTTTTCCCCTCCTTTTTCCTTTCCCTTCTGTCACTCTCTCCTCTAAATCTCCCTATGAAATCTACTCTTGCCACGGGTAATTACAATGAACAACTTCATATGGCTGCTCCGCCTGCTGCCAAGATAAGGCGGGGTAGCACCGCTCACACACACACACACACACACACCACCATCCCCTATCTTATCTCCATCGTCACAGAACAACCGCCTTCTGCCCAATTCTGCCCTAATCTTCTGCGTAAACAATACTGATATTTCACCACCGTCCACAATGAAAGGAGGAGGGAGGAGGAGGGGAGGAGGAGCAGAGGAGGAGGAGGACAGATGGGAGGAAGGGGAAGGAGAAAAGGATAGATGGAGGAGAAGGGTGCAAGACTGATAAAATCACTCCTTTATAAAAACTCACCTCCTCCTTGCCTGATTCAGCCTTGGTTTGGCTGGTGTACATTTGTGTGTGTGAGTTTGTGTTCATTTATTCATACAATATCCAAACCATAGAAGGAGTTTCAATGAAAATATGAAGGCTGTTATAAAGATACATTTTCACTGCTGAAGCTCTTGTTATCTTTGCTACAATATCCTTGGGAATCCTGTTAGTGGCCATTTATGAATGTACTTTAAACTGATGGCATTTCAGACCTAAAATTTCACTCATACTGTACGTTTGAGGTGCTGAGTGCACATTTACTGATTGTAAATCCACTCAGATGTCATCTTTACATTGATCTTGACATTATGAAAAAGATATTAAGTTAGTACATTTTCAATTTCACAAGTACTGTAATTCAACTTCCTTAAAAACTGCAGTTAAGGTAATAATTCAGTTAAGGCAAGGTTGGCAGTAACTCCAACCAAGGTTGCAGTTGAGTTGTTTAAAGGAGAGTTCTGATTTACTACAACTTGGGTACTATTTTTCTATACAATTTTGGCCATCATTCCTATCTGTAATGATAACACTGTACTCACTGAGTTCATCTCTGAGATCTAGGAGCACAGCAATATCACTAAAAAGAAGTCAGATAGGACAAGAAACATGAGCAGGCGGGTTTTTAGCAAACCCCCATGTTAGCCAAACTTATTTGGAGGAGAAAACAAAAGCAAACAGTGGAATTATCACTCAAACTGTCCGTTGTAAACATCCATCACAGACTAACATTGCCGTACTTGTGCATGCACACAGTTTTCCTGTACAAAGAGGGATTATTACAGACATGTTGTGTGACTCATTTACAATCTGTCTGGTCGCATCTTTTGCAGACTTTGTCAGATTATCTGATAATGTCTCTGTGTTCCCATAAAGTTATAACCGATATAAATGAAGGCCACAACTACGAAAATAATGCTCAAGTTGTAATACACCAGAATTATCGTTTTGATAATCGTATCGTTTCTCCCAAAAAACAAGTTATATTATATTGCATCCGGTCCTCTCCATGTCTTCTGTGATTCATGAACAGAATCAAAACACCAAATAAAACGATAATGACAGTTATTTGAAAGAGTGATAAATAGCTCAGCTGTGTCAATAAACTTGTGTTTAATCCAATTATAAATCAACGTAAGTAAAATAACTCTTTCATAGATGTTTAAATAATCAGAGTATTTCTTTACTCAAGTGGCAATCAAAATATTACAATGCTTGCAAATGCACTGACTGAACAAATCCTGGCATACACCTACATCAGCTTTGATTGACATCCCACTCAACAAGCTTCAACAGAGGCTCCTGTTGTGAAAACACTATTGTTTGCTTTTAGTGACCTCAGTCTATACCTCAATGGAAAACAGCCTGGATCCTCCAAAGTGTCTTGGCATTTAAATAGTTTTAGCTGACCTGCAAGTCCGTGGGACTGAAGCGATCTGAGTGCTGAGGCTTTTAAGAGGATGCCCAGCTCTGCTGCAAACTGACAACAGACCAAGGTTTATGTATATATTTAGATTTATAATTCAGCTCCAACACTCAGTCAGTTTTCTTCCCTGAAGCCATAACCAAAGGAACACAGACATGAGCTGCATGACCTTTCAGCGAGAGATTGCAAGAGAAAAAAGAAAGCAATGTCAAGGAAATTAAAGAAAAACTCTGTCATGACTAAAAGCCCCCCCATCTCGCTTTGTGTGTGATACTTTGCATGTATACCTTGTTATTTCTTTCTCCATTAAACTACAAAAGCAGCTTCCAGTCTAAGTAGTTCAATCTCTCCATCTCTTTGTCATCCTAACCCCCCTCATCCTCTCCCTCTCCTCCTCCCTCAGCAGTGATGTGCAGGACAACCTCGGGGGTCTGAGGAGAATTAGAAATGAAAGTTGATTTAATCAGTCGCTCCCTCACATACACCTCCTCAGTCCAGGTTAGAGGGGGACAAGGTTGTGTGAGTATATGCATCTGCGTGTGTGTGTCATCAAAACACATCAGCTCACTCCAAAGTCCCTAAATCGGCCAGGACATTTCTATTGTCAACACAACACTAACAGCAGTGCTGAGGCCATCTGTTTCCATGGGAAACTGTCCAACAAGCAGCTTTAGAACCTGTTCATTCACATAAACATGTTGTTACTTCTACTGTACATTAACATCAAGTAGAGCAAATATAATTGTCTTGTAAAAAAACATTTATGGCTAGATTGTTTTTTCTCCCAAGTGATATTTTTTGCTTTAAGTATTAGCCAGTAGTTTTTCGTCAAAGTTGAATGTGCAGTGTCATTAGTGTTTTTTACTGATCTGATAAGCCCCCCTGATGATCATGATAAACCTGAACCTGGTATAGTTGTAGTATTTTTCCTGAAGTCTTTTGACTGACTGGTATGTGGATGTAACATGCCATTTAACAGGACTGCATGAGTCTAATTTTCCCCCAACATAACCCCCCTCAGAAGAATCTGACCAGACACCAAATGAAAGTCTGTAAAATTGTCTAAATATCTGGATTCACATTTCATTTATTCTGTTAACTATTATATTTTCTGCAAATATTTTTTTTTATACATGAAGGTCTAAATACAGTTTCAAAGCATTCTCCACACTGTGAGGAATGGAATTTGGGTTGGTAAATACTGACCTTCTATTTATTACTGTTTTGTTGCCATAAAGGTAGTGAAATTTAAACACACTGAGTCTAGAAATACAGGGATGAGCCCGTAAAATACCCACCATGTAAGTTTCACTTGTTGTAGAATTTAAACTCTCCCACAGGTCCCTAAAATACCCTGAAAAGTCTCTGAAAAAAACATAACAAACAAAGAGCCTCAATGTCCTCAGTGGTTGCTATGGCCCTGATCACACAGATAAGAATGGATTTAAAGAATGGAGAAAACTAAAAGGCCTTTTTTAACAATGTGGGTTTGTTAAATTTAATACAAGTAAACACATTTGCAATATAAAGATTTTATATAGAGGTCTGGGTTTTTTTGAACAATCCAAAATCAAACTTGATTACCCAACCAACAATAATAATAATAATAATAATAATAATAATAATAATAATGATAATAATATTTGCATATTAGTTTAAAATAAAAAATCAAAACAAGGTCACAAGAGCAGCTTATTTCCTATTCCCTTGAGGGATGAATACTTGTTTTTGCAGCCTGTCACACAGTAAACAGTAAACCCCATACAGTATGTTTTAAATATGTGATAACGAAAGATAACAGTGGATGATACACGTGGTGATTTTGCAACCCCTTTCTTTGACAAAGTTATAGAGAGTCAGATAAAGGAGGTGTCTCTTGTTGGCAGATTTTCAGTGGGTGATACCGTGAGAGCCCATTTCAACCTGGTCGGGGGTGGATTTCACTGTGTGCTGTAGAAGCCTATTTGTTGTGGAAAGGATTACAGTGACCGATCTAGTCGCAAACAAGATTAGTGGCAGCGGATCATGTTTGATTGGGAAGCTCCAAAACAGCCCTCACAAGTTGTTGCCCTGCTTGTAGCCAGCAGGAAGGAAATACACATGCAAATAAATCAGGACAAGAGTACAATCTGTACTTCACTTTCTCTGACCAATCCACTTCTGTATGGCTCACTGTTTTATGCTGTTGCAGATCTGTCCAGCTCACTCTGAAAAGCAGCAGACAACAAAACACACTCCGAAGTAATTTTGCCTTTGATTTCAAGATCGAGCTGTGGAGTCATGTCTTTTTATAGAGCTGGACACAAACACACACAGATGCACACACACTCACACAACCATGGTCACACACACTCAGGAGTATCTGTAATCCCTAGTTGAGACAGGCAGACACCCCCGGTGCATCACTCTCCCGTTCATTTCATAGATCTGTCATCGTCCCTGGACAAAAGCACCTCGCCAGGATGACTAATCTGCGCTCGGCTCGCTGTCCTGGCTGACTCAGGCTGCCATGTCGATTCTATTTCAGACGTGACTCAGCGATCGCTGAAGCGAGCTATGATTGGAATGGAGACAAGTCACACAAAGGGGAGACAGAGACAAAGATGGACAGAGAGCAACAGAGAGGGGGAGAAGGAGGAATTCTATTTATTCTCAACTCATTAAAACTTCTTCAGAAGCTGAAAGATGACTAGAGGTGCAGCAGTGCTTATATCATTGTGTGTGTGTGTGTGTGTGTGTGTGTGAGAGAGACAGTGTCTCAGTCCTCTCTCGTCTCCCCTCCAGCAGTGACAGTGAAGGCTCCAGGGCTGACACAGGGGACAGCCCACCTCAGTCTGTCCCAGAAACCCTCACCTTGTCTGGGCCACTAAGCACACCACGGCCCCCACAGTCACCCAGCGTACCCATCCAGACAGTGATGCTGCTTAGCTGGGGAGGCTGAGACAGGAGTGGTTTTGGGAGTTGGGGTGCAAGTTGATATGCTGTCATAACAAATGCACACACACACACACACACACACACACACACACACACACACACACACACATAGAGAGAAGATACAATATCAATATGATATGATATAAAATATGATGATATGTGCTAGAAACTACATCACTGTTTCTCCCCTCACCCCGTCTTTCCCCCAAACCCCACCCACCACCAAAACCACCAACCTGCAGTGTCCTCACATATCATCCTCAACGACCCAAATTGGTGAGCTAAGCAGAGTCTGACATGCATACACACCGGCACATACATACACACACAGACACCCAAATATAGCAAGACACGCAAATGCTCCCTTCTCATACATACACTGGGAACTTGCACAAGAAGCACATGCATGCTTAATAGAACTGCAGGACAACCCTGTGCACAAATACATAACCACCAAAAACACACACTGTGTACTTTTTCCTAGGAACCGCAGAAGACATTGCTTAGTAACATAAAGAATTTTTTTTTTTAAATATGGTCAAGACTGAGTTGGCTATTCAGATACAGATATATCAATGAGGATAGACTAAATATGAGAAACACTTCTCATTATGAAGCACACTAGCGTACACACTGAGCAGCAGCACAAACCGCAGCCTCCAACATCACCATGAAGGTGATCTTTTTAAAACAGTTTCAACAAAAACTGAACATTATAACCTTCATGAAAGTAGAATTTATTGCAGGACAGTTGTTCTAGACTGCATTAGTTTTTGCTTGGTGTCATGTGCTCAGGAACGTATTTTCAGTGGGGGGGCTGCCCTAGATACGTGCATGCACAAGACAGCTTACGTGCATACACGTATTAATGTTTAGAATAAACAACTGACAGATGTAAAACATTTTCTGTAGTTAAATCTGAAACTTAAGTGGAAATAATATTACAGCAGGATAAACAATACGATCCATATGATGGAGGATATTTAAACCTGCAACAAGCTCAGCTGCTGCTGTCGAAACTGCAAAACTGAAAACAAATCTTTAACATATAGGCTTATCACATATGGGCTGACTTTGTGGTTCATTCAACATGCTATTAATGATGATATAATGATAATATTAATGATAATAATGTTATGTTTCAGATACTGTTCAGTTTCAACAAAATAAGAAAACACTGGATTTACAGGATAAAAGCCGCCAGGCAACGTAAAAAACAGTGTAAATTCTGTACAAATGCGCCTGTGGATGTACAGATAACATGCAGCCTCACTCTCACTACTGGATGTTGTTTGGACTTTTAATAAAAAATATGGTTTGTGTTATTTTCTGCGCCATTAATATGGCAAAGTAGTGTTTACCAGCTCCCCTAAACTTCTAGCTGAGGTGATGGCACGCAGTCATGTCAGGATACTGTTTCTTTCAAATGTACCATATTTTTCACACTTGAACCACAAAGAGATAACGCATCCACAAGCACTTGAAATAGAAACTGTTGAAGTGGTTTTATCTGAGATTAAAGAAAAACACTGGTAAACACTGTGTTTCACTCTGGCCTGCTGGCCCCGTGATAATGCTAGTTGTACTAAATTGCCAGATGAGTGTATGTTGAAATAATGCAGATTTAGATATAACTTAGTGACTGTTGAATGTCTGTTCTTTGGTTTTATATGCGTGTTACCAGAATATGTCATATTGTATTTTTGCTGTTTGACACACAGTGCTGTCTTGTCATCCTATGTGGGATGGACCAAATGTTTGACATGATACGGACGTAAAAATTAGCTAATTAACTAACCACATTGATGTATGTATATTGAGATAACCGCAGACTGCCAGCAAACCAAGACCACCAGTAATGATCTGTTAAACTGGGACAAAAACTCTTGAGGTTTCAGACAAGCAAAGCCTACTGTCTGATTTTGGAGACCCTCTATTCTGGCCTCTCTCTCTCTCTATTTCTTTTCCACAGATACATTGCAGATCGGTGGGCCTCCTGTCTTTGCCAGGCAGCGGTACACCATTCCTGCTGAATTATTCACGTCTTGCGGAGAAGAGGAGCAGAGAGAGACAGAGCGTATAAAGCCAAGCTAATTAAAGTAGTGGTATTAAAAGTGTGCCTATGTCTCTTCCAAGAAGAGAGGAAAGAGAGATCAGCGGTGATACCTTCCCTCTCTCCGTGTCTCTATCGCTCGTCCCCCCACCTCCCTCCTTCTCTCGCTTCACTTATCCCCCTCTTCCCTCGGCTTTCTCAGGAAAATTACAACCTGACTGCTCACTTTAATATTTCAGCATCTAAGTGAGTGTGACAGGCTCTCCTTTGTGTCGTTCTCTCCCCCCTCTCTTCCACCCCTCCTTCCTGTGTCCCTACCTCCATCCGTCCACCCACCCCTCTCTATCTCCCTGCCCCAACCTCCTCGTGTCGCTTGCTCATCGTTCCCCCGATGGTTCAACTTTTAACATGTGACAGGAGAGAGAGAGAGAGATGGAGACAGAAAAAAATAACAACAAATCAGGCTCAAACCAAGGCCTCTCTGCCAGGCTATCAGGCTGTCTCTCTCTGTCTCTCGGTGAGTTTCATGACACGTACGCGGCCATGAACCTACAATGAGGAGAGGTATCGCTTCACCCTGATGTACGCCACTCACACTCAGGCTTAGACGCACACAGGCACTGTTTCAGAGTGACAGAGAGGGTAGTGATCTCATCCACAGAGACAGACATGGACTCAGAATAGAGGCGTGTGTATTCCTTTGTGCGCTTCTGTATATTAGAAGTCGTCTCCTATACTTGAGCCACTTCAGCTCATGACTTGCTTTGAAAAGACGTTACTGCAAACAAAACGTGAATTGGCTTTTGTATGTGTGAGTCTATGCTCATCATTTTGAGCAAATGTGAATGTGCGTCTGGACACGTATTATACACAAATGTATTATACATGGGTGTATGAGAGGCGTACTTGTTGGTGGAGTGATAAGAGTGTGGTATTGGAGGTGAATAGCCAAGAAGATGGTTCAGTGTGTTGTGTGTTCATAGGCACTATGATACACATCAATAATTTAGCTAGTCTCCCCTACTCCCCATTCATTCTATTTTCATCCCTGCCATTTGATATCCTTGTCTGCTTCCACTCTCAAAACAGAGCGTATTATGTCCAGAAAGCAAGCGAAGAATATATAAAGAGGAAACTAGCCTTTTATTCCAAGAAGTAGGAAAGTAAACGGTGCAATAACAGCACACCAACAATGTATGGACAAAAACATTCAGGAATTACATATATGCACCTACACGTGCGCTGGTATGTCTGCACACAAACACTGATTCACACATAAAAAGAATCACACACAGAAACAGAAACTTTCGACGAAGTGAGCAGGTAGTGACATTGTACACAACATTGATCATATAATTTACTCCTCTCAATCACGCTACAAGGCTATTGATCAAATAATTCCATATGCGGGCCTTGGCCACTGCCAAATTGCTAAAATGGGGCTGCTCTACTCAAAGCGTGTCCCATAATGGTTTTGGCATTGATCGTGGCTATCCCTCACTCACTCCCAATGCAAACAAACCACATTCAACTGCAGAGAGAGCAAGAAAGGGTATGTGAACATGAGTGAAGTGATCGCACAAATCACACGCACACATTTAGAGCTGAACACCACACTTGAGCATACTTATACAGAACATGCACACACAAGCTTTCAGCGCATGTCCTGTTGTATATTTGTGTGTTCATCAAATGGTAAAATGAACTATTTGCTGTGGGTTTCAGAGTAGAACTGCATTGTGTCGCGGCAGGCGGCCGGGTTTTAGCAATGATTGGAAGATTAAGGCCAGTTGAAAGGCCAATTTGACCCCATTTTTACTCTGATGGCTTAGCTGACCAATTTCCTGCCGCTGAGTCGCCCGGAGGCTGGAGTCACACACATATACACACATGTACAGTAGGTGTGTTAATTCATGTGTGCAGTGCAAGTGCTTGCATGCATATACATACAGCACCTGCGAGTGAGCGCATGCACATACAAACACATCCACAGATGCCAGTTGCTGTTGGTGACAGAGTGTGTGTTGAAAAGTGAAAGGAAAAGAAATTCAAAAGACACAAAAGGATGACTGAAGCAGAGAGAGACAGAGGTGACAATGGTGACGAGGTCTAGGTCATAAAATCTCATTCAGGGCCCTCCCATCACAGCCAAAGTGTTGTTTTGCTGCTTACGTGTATTTTTAAATTCTTTATTTCAGGCAGAAATATTGTGAAGGAGCAATAAAAGAGTCTAGAGAGAAAGTCACTCTTGTCTTACAGGCTGCCAACAGAGGATGCATTTCAGCCTTGTTTTTCAGCTGTCCATCTTGTGCGTCTGACACCACAGATACGTTTCCATTTTAATCAATACTGATTGCTGCTGGACTGCTGACGTGCTGCTTTCATCACGCAGCCGCTGTAGAAATTGTATACACCCACACTAAGCTGCACACAACTCATCTTTTTCTCTCTATTTTAGCCCTCCGTCCACACTGAGCCAGCATTTTTCTCACGTCAAAAACGTTTTCTAAAATGCTAGACTTAATGGTGCTTTAGTGAGCTGAGACTCAGGAGAGTCACTGGGCTGTGTCCCACTACTTACCAGATGTTGGCTGTGATACACATGATTTGCTAACAACAGGGGAAGGAAGAAGAGGAGGATTTTTAGCCCATTTCCTATTATTCTTCTTTACAAAACCAACTAAAAACACACTGTGTTTTCACATGTAAAGTGTTTTCAAATTTAGCTGACTTGTGTGAATGTAGTCTCCGAGCGAGAAAGAGGATCACGTGAGATCTGTAGAGAGAAAGAGCTGAGAAGTGCTACAGTGGAAACGTAACACAGGAAGGGAGGAGAGACACAGAGGACAGAGAAAGATGGGAGAGAGATAGAGTGTGACAGAAAAGGAGAGAGAAGGAGAGTCCAGCTGGTGGCAGAAACAGAGAGAGATGTAAGGATATGACACCTCCTGTCTCTGCGCTGGCCCTCGCTGGCCTTTGCTGGAACATACATGACAGCCCTGTCACACTCATTTACTCTCTCTCTTTATCAAGAGAGATATATGCAGTGAGGAGGAGAGTCATACACAGTGGGCGAGAGAAGGACAGACAGAGAAAAAAGGAGAGAAGAAGAAGAGCGAGAAAGAGAAGGGGAAAGAAAGAAAGAAAGAAAGAAAGCAGTAGTGACACTGCATCAACTCACTTTCACATTGCTTCCATACCGGTGTCTCTCAGCCTGCCATGGTACTAATGTCCTTGATGTACCACCAGCCTGTGTGTGTGTCTGTGTGTATGAGTGTGTGTGTGGTTTTACTCCTCATAATGTAAAAAAATCATTTAAACGCTGGAAACTTTCTAAAGCTTGTTCACATCCACTGAATGTTCACAAGCAGCTCTCTCAAAATAGTTTTAACCTTCGCCAAAAGTTTTAATTAACAAAAGAGCAACTGCTCTTTGTGCACACACTCATACTCATACTGTCATTTTATTGTAACTGCTCATATCTCTCCTCTGTGTCAGAGGCTTTTTGGCAAGTACATCTGTATTTCCAAAGCACTGATAACATGAAGAAGATGTGGGAAATAAAGCTATTATTATTATTATTATTATTATTATCATTAGTAGTAGTAGTAACAGCAATATTGCATAAACGAATGTGGACACCCATTACACCCATGTGACTGTTGAACATCTTATTCCAAAACCATGGGTATTAATCTGCTGGGAAAACCACTCTTCTGAGAAGGCCTTTTACAAGATTTTGGAACCTGGCTGCAGGGATTTGCTCCCATTCGGTCACAAGAGCATTAAGACCAGCCTTCAGACCAGAAAGAGCACCGTGTTAAAAAAAACTCAAGGGACCGTGTTGGTCAGGGCATGTTATTTCAGGCACTGGTGAGATAATGAAATACAATCCAGGTTTGAGTAATAGAGCCACGAGTTTGACGTATTCTACCAGTATTCTGTGTAGACTTGTAAACATTTAGTTGGCCCATGCAGTGTATTGCCAGGTGACTTTGCGTTGCATTGCAGCAAAAGTTGAGCCAGGTTCAACTTTTTCACTGGACAAGCCCTTTGTGTTGGCATCCCCACTGCGTCAACCCAGGGATCTCATTGAAGTGAATGAGAGTGCTGCATTGCAGTCAGCATTCCAATAATTGTCTTTTTTCTTTAAAAATACATCAAAATAATTTAAAGTATTACACTATGTGCATATACTGTATCCGACAAAAATATGATTATAGGTTTTTATTGCCCTCTCAGTTTTTCTTATTGTCGTGCCATTTTCTCCTCAGATAGTTCTTGACAAAGGTGCCCAAAGTTTGGTTTGGATCCAGTCCATTTGTTTTATGTATGTGAAATTTTCCCATTAATAAAACCAATTGTATGAAGAAAATATGGATAAAGAACAGGTGGCAATTTTTTTCTTTTTCTAATCCACAGAAATCACAAGAATATTCACTATCCAGTTCAATCTTCTCCAACACACTTTTTACTGGGAATATACGGTGCAAAATTCTAAAAGACACCTTTCTTTCTTTATTACCAACACAATATTTATCTCCAATCTACCATATTATATTCCAGTTCAATTCTCCATGAAGGGATGTCCAAAAACATTGGCATTCTACTTGTGTTGGATGGGGTTGAGGTCACACCACACCAGCCTCAGAAAACCATTTCTTTATGGACCTCGCCATGTATTGTTAGCCTGCGCCATGTGAGTTGGGCATTGTCATTTTCAAACTGTTGCCATAGAGTTGGAAGCATGATATTGTCTAAAAATGAAACCAAGAACCAAGGAAAAAACCATGAAAAACAGCCCCAGACCAAAAGTACACAAAAGTAGTTGCGGCCATATAGAACATAAAGTGTATTATCATTATTATATATTATTAAGGTGGCATATGCTGATGAATAAAATTAAACAAAATATAGAATGTATATCCATATTCACCCCCTCCTTCCCTTTCCAACCTTACTTTGCTCCCACCTTCCATATTCATGCCTGTAGAAGCAGGCAGGAGAGAAAACATCTCTGGGCATCCCATGATTTGCATGTGATAAATAAATGAGGTGAACCAATCAAGGGAGCTCTATGTGTGTGTATTTGTGTGGGTGAGTCAGTGCGTGCTCATGTCCGTGGCGCTCAGCTGGTTAAAATTGCATGACAGGAGGAGGGAAGGAGGAAGCATAAGAGAAGAAAAAAAAAGATCCGTCCAGCACTGTAGTTAGTTTATGTAAAGAAAGAGAGACACTGAGTGAGAGAGAGAGAGGAATGAGAAACGCAGAGTCTTGGAGGGCCCTGTCGCACCGCTCGACACAATAATGAATTTCAAATAAGTTATTCACTTCAGGAGTAAGTGGCTGGCACCCACTCCTTACAGCTGGTTTGTTGAGATAATTGATTTTCAAATAGTTTTGAGGACGAGGAACAGGGACGGGGGCTGGTGGAGGGAGAGGAGGGGGTGCGTTAGCAAGCGAACAGGGGATGACAACTACAACAGGGTAGTGTGCGTATGTGTAGCACTGGTACTTTTGAGTGTGTGCATGTCAATTATGTGTGTGTAGTGTGTGAGAGAGAAGTTACAGGGATGTTTTAATTCGCGTAGGAAAGAGGCCGTGTCGGAATGGAGGCCGGGGCGCTAGCTGTAATTAAACTGATACAGCTCTGCAGGCACACACGCACACACACATGTAGGAAAGATGATTTTTTCATGTCTCGCACGTCTACTTCATCTCCACTGTCTCTCCTCTCTCGTCCTGGCTCAGGGCGTGTTGGCTAGCTAAACTTTGCGTTGCTTTTCGCAGGGCTGTTAACATGGCAGCCCTCCTCTGCTGGCTGCACTGACACAGATAACTGAGCATCCGGGATGACAGCGACACAGACTCAATGAGATGCATTATTGGCAGGATTTGAATTGACAATGCAATTTACCACATCTCTCTCTCTCTCTCTTCAGCTAACTCTCTCCCTCTCTATCGGTCTCCACCACCCTCTTCTCGCTATCTCTCTGTTTAATTCATAGCAAGAGGGAGAAAGTGAGGTGAGGAAACTCAAGCAGTGCCGGGGTTTCCATCATGAATATGTTTAACACATTAAACATCATACAGGAGAGAGGTAGAGATAGAACAACAAACAGTGTCCAACAAAACAACTATTGTCCTCTTGCATCAGATCGTTTAAAAAGGGTCTCTGTAAAGTGGGTAATACATTTTCAAATGGTAATTTAGATGCTACTAATATGAAAAGGCGTACAGATTTATCAGGAACTTTTTTTCTTAGGTGCTTTTGTTGGGTAGCACCTGTCCAGTTTATAATGCTTCTTCCATCTGACTTCGATAGTAATATATTTTAATTTGATGATGACGATTTCACTTCATACCAAGAAACATGGAAGTGAAACAACTCCACATACTGTATGTGACCCCGTCATCTACAGCTCGTTTCGTTTGAATGTGCAGAAAGTTATGGATTCTGCCTTTAAACCAGAAATTCAAAAGTTTTAAAATGTTTATTTGACTCTGGTAAGTGTTGAAAACACATTTTAGTGGTGCAAACATTTCACTTGAAAGATCTAAATGTCAATGAATAAGACAAGATAAGACTGCTTTATGCTCACTTGATTTAGGTGTTAAAAAGCTGTGCTCCCCCTGGCTTTTTAAAGTATTCCATACTCAGCGCCAGACCGTTATTATGTCCATTTTTAACAATTATGCAGCAGGAATTGACATTAAACAACATCCTGGATCAGTCCAGAAGGTAGTGTGACAACAATGACAATGATCTTTCCAAAAGCTTAAGTGGTTTTTGCTGCCTAACCGTAACTGTATTTAGTTGTCACTCGTCCAAAAAATGTTGACAGTGAACTTTCAAAAACGTTGTCATTGAACCTAATCCAGGCTTTATAGAATCATCCACTATCGACGGCGTTTGACGGGTAGGTTGTGAACGCACCTCCCATGACTTAAATTCTCAGGCAACAGGACGATTTGACAGCTTTGGCCTTGGGCCTAGATACTCATTTAAACCATAATTGAGCTATAAGCTAAAAGGGTAATCAGGATAGCCTCTATTTAGCACCTGACTGCCAGTCTGTGTGAGTGTGTGTGTGCGTGCTTGAAACCCAAACCTTGTCATTGTGCAAGAGGAGGAGTGAGGAGCAGGCTCTGTGCAGACATGTACACAATCTCTGGAGCCACATTCTCACATAGGACAGAGGGTTGCAGGGCTTAAATCAGACACACACATAAGCACATACATGCACATGTACACACACACATACGGGCTAATTGCACACACTTGAAAGCACACACTCAGAACACAATAGTTTTTTGTGTTTGTGTGCATGTGTACATGTGCGTGTGTGTTCTTTCTGATTCAGATTGACAGGATGCTTAGGAGGCTGTGTGCTCACTATAATTACACACACTTGAGAAATGTCGGCTCTCGGTGTTGGAGAGGAGGGTGTAATCAACGCTCTCTCTGTCATACACACACACAGACACATGCACACACACACGCACACACCTGACATTCTTGCAAAGATTAGCAACACACCTCTTTGCTCTGGAATCCAATCTGAGGATGAAGAAAATAAGTCAGGTACACACACACTCACACACACAAAGGAAGCATCACTGTCATCACAGTCATCATCAGTGACAGCTGTTGTCTTATCATCAAATCTGTCATCATCATCACTATCATCATCACCTTCATCGTTGCATGTTGTTGGCAGCAATCTTTGTTTATTACTTTAGTCAAGAGCTTGTAAAACATAAATACATTTGCGTGTGCACACACCTACACACAGATAACACTTTGAGTGCTTGTTATGGATATTCGTAAAGTGTTGCACAATATTCAAGTTCATGTTGAGGTTAGATATTAAGAAAACAGCATGAGCAGACAGGCAATGAAAAAAAGAGATTTAGTTTAGCTAAGTGTCTATATTGTTTCATAATGTATGTCAGCAACCTGTCCGAAATATACTGTTTTATTAATTAATTTTAAGCCCGGTCACCTCATGCATGATTTCCAATCTGCCACCCCTATGGTTGAGGTTAGGTTTATGCAGATAGGCTCTCATGTTTACGAGAAATCAATGCTGTCTCACACAGACTTTGTACAACATCAGGCTACTTCCACTTTTCCTACAGAGAAAGGTCAGTCATTGACAGGACTGCAACAGGTTATTCTGTCAAGAAAACGTAAACAGGTCATGAAGACAGTCACACTTCAATAAAATGTACAAAATATCTATTACGGCTTCTATCTTGATCTAATGAATTTCCAAGAGAAGCCATACGACTTGGTCTTGATGGGAATAAACTAACCTTCAACTGTCATTTTTCTTCTGGATCTCCAAACTTACTTGTTAAAGCAACTTTCTAAAAACCTAAGCTGACTGAAAATGTCTGTCTCTTTTCTCCGTTCCTCCTGGGCACCTTAATTACCTCGGGCACCATTTACCAGAGGTTATTAAGGAACAGCTGTCCCCTCCCTATGTTTATGTATGTATGGTTCTGCCCTCCAATCTCAGCCCTTAGGCTACCAGTCCTGCCTTTTAGCATAACAAGCGTGCACTCTGCAGTCCAGGTTCCATGGTCATTATTCTGCACCCTGTGGTCCCTACATTCCCAAGCACTCCCACAGGTCCTGGGCCTCCCACAGGGCAGTGTTGAGGGAACACTGTTTTCATTAAGACGGTCATTTTCTGCACACTGTGATTTGTGTGCGTCCTTTTAAATAGTTTTTAAAAAGCCAGGGCCCCTTGCATTAAATACCGCCGCAGTAGAACTATTAAGTGGAGAGAAGCAGCCGGACAAACTGTCGCTGTTATGGCATTTCAATTCCGTCGCAATGGGATGGCGTTAAGACACACACATGCACAAATGCGCACACACACACACACCACCTTGGCCCCTGTTGCGGACAGACGGCACGTAGCTAAACATCTAAACATCGCTTCAAGCTTATTTTTTCCATCCTTATTGCTTTTGCACAGCTTTTTATTATTACTCATACGCTCCGAGAGAAACTACGGCCCACACACACACACACACACATACGCTTACTTACACACACTCACATAATACGCTTACTTACGCACACTCACATACACACAACCTTCCACTGTCTCCTCTTTACCAGCAGCCATTATTCCCCTTTGCCGAACTTCAAGACAGGCAAATTAATTACGGCCTTCTTGATCTAGAAACAATTATGATTGCTGCGTGGCCTCCTCGGCAGAGCCTCAAAGTGTCATGGCTGCCACTCCCAGCATCTTTGAAGCGTCGTGCTAGTGGATGGCACTATTAGCGTGGCACTGCATCTTATCACCATGGCCCCATCACCCTCCTAAGAACTCTGAGGCAGTGTACCCTCTAATAATTAATAATTACCAAATCTAACTGCAGATATGCCTTTTCTCATTATGGAGGAAGAGAGATACTTGATCATTTCTTTCTGTGTATGTGTCTGTGTGTACATTTATGTGTGTAAATGTATGCTTTGCTGTCTGTCTTTGCAACCCTTTCTCCTACAAAATACATTTACATTCTATATATTCTTGTCTCATTTTGATACATTTAACTATTTCAAACAAAAGCCATGCTTGGGATCTGTTCATGAGCATGACGGAGCCCTTTTTCTAGAATTTGCAAGCGACAATCATTTGTGAAATATGACGCTGCCATGATTTGCAATCTGTGTGTAAGCATTGCTCGCAAATTGCTTTTGTGTAACGGGCCCCAGGAGCGGAAAAGAAATTAAATACATTGACAGTGAACAGTTTGCAGATATGTTCAATTTAAACATTATCTGGGTAGCATTATGTATACCACAAACTAACATAGAACGATAGGGACATAGGCAGATTTCAAGGTATTCAGTTTCTTACAAATACATTAAGTAATACAAATAATTTTTATATGAACATAGTTTTTAGGAGTATTTGTTTTAACCCTGGTGATTTTGTTGTACATCAGTGTTTTTGTGTTTTCGTGAAGCATGAAGTGCAGAAAGAAGCGGTGCAAGAAAAGTATAAAAACTATCCACAGACATGAAAATGTTTGTTTGTCCTGAGTGGATGTAGAGGCTGGTTAGGCAGACAGACATTTTATCAGCCTCCCCTATCATAACTGAGACAGGCACTCGGTCATGTTCACGTCAACTCACTGTCGGTAGCATAGCAAAGTCTACAGGGGGGCATGCTCACATACTCACACGCACACACAGACACACACACACAGACACACACAGACACACACGTGTCCCAGATTCTAACACAGAAAAGCACTTCGTGGACAGGCTGTCTGGGGAAAGGTGTGGACAAGATATTTTGTGGCCTTTTTCTTGGAGCTGCTGAGCTATGCTAATAGTTCTGCATGCACGTACACACACACGCACCCACACACACACACAGGCCCTGAGAGACGGGTCTCACTCTGCTGTGTGGGGATGAATCCCTGACAGCACCCGTGTTGCACAGTAAGAGACCCCTATTTCTGCCACCCAGAGGGAGGGCAGGGGAGACAGAAACCAGCGAGAGTGAGGTGGAGAGAAAAGATAAAGTTGTCCCGATGTTTTTGCCTTGTGCACCTTCCTGCAGTCTTGTTGTGGTACAATACGTCAGCAGCGTGAGACCCGCATCTTTTTACAGCCAAGCTGCGAAAAATGGAATTATTTCTCTCAAATGATGTGTGACCACAAAGGTCGCTCCCTGTTCTCAAGTCTTTGTATGGCAGTCCATGTTCCCCTGAATGGAAAGCCTGCTTATCAATAAAGAGGCCAAGTACTATGAAAAGCCAGAATGTGTGGAGGAAGAAAGGGCTGACTTTTAAAGGGCCTGGTCTTCTGGAAAGGCAGCATACAGGGCTGACAGAATAAATGGCAAACTCATAAATCCTCAATTATTCAGCTCAACTGCAGAGCTGAAAACAACAATAAACACCTGCAACCTGGAGACTTTGGCGTGTGTGTTCGTGTGTGTAATTTAGATGTGTGGAGGTGATGGACGGATGTGTATGTATATGAATGCGTGGATGTATTCTGTGCTGACATACTTTCAGCACCATGTTGCTTTAATTTGAGTTACAGTATGTGCAAAGATGGCACAAGCATTTCTTTTGTCAATCAAATGTGCAACAGAAAACATCTAAAATAGCACAATATACACATGTATATATACATATATATATATATATATATATATATATATATATATATATATATATACACATATATAATACAACATAACCTTTACCTTCAGAATATCTACCGGCTTGATTCCTAGCGAATATTTTCTAAGAAGAAAAACCTTCTTTTATCTGTTTTGTGTGTTGTTCTTTGAAAAGCTATAACACATTTTATAGTAAAACACGTTTTTGGATTTGTTGGCTATGAAATGTGTCAATACAAATCATAAATCACAGATATTCAAAATGTGGCAAAAGAAAAACTAAAGAAAACAGTTACTTCTGTTACAAAATGAAGTTATGAAGTTGCATAAAAGGTTGGTTCACTCAAATGACAAAATAACATTTCCTTACTTACCTCTAGTGGTATAAAGCCATGCAGATTGTTCACATGGGCTGTTTCTTCAACAAAAAGTCGTTTCAATGAAAACTGTTCCCAGTGAGGTCTGTGGATTATCCAGAGTGATGGGGACACTGATTCTGGAAAGACAAGTTACTGTTGAATTTTTAAATGCAATTCTTCAATGCCGCACCACAAACAAAATTCCACTCACCTCCATTGTATTGTTTTCTATTTGTATTGTGTATATTTTGAGGAATGCGATCATCTTTTAGGCAGACACAATTTAAACCACATTAAAAACAAAGGCATGTGTTATATGCTGAGTATTAGAATTTTGAGGGTTGTTACTTAGCTTGCGTTTCAACAGGATGTTATATGATTGCCAAAATGTCACTCAGACTACATACTTGTGTGTTGGCTTGTATTGTGAAATGTGCAGGGGAAAAAGAAAAAAAATCTGTGGCTCAGATATACAATTTATTTATATAAAAAATTTAATATGGAAGTATTCTTTAGGATGGAACGCCAGAAAAAGGTCAAATCCATCAATCAGTCCCTCTCTCCCGTCTCTCACTGCACGTCCCTCTTCCTGTCACTCAAGATTTCTTTATTTCCTCATGTCTCCTTTTGCGTCATCCCTCCCTCATCTGTTCCTTCAACTGCTTGTTCTTAACATTCTGCCTCCAGGAAAATAACATTACACCCTGCTACTGAATGGGTGGTTTGCATGTGTGTGTGCGTGTGTGCGCGTGCGTGCGTTCAGATGCCGGAAGGCAAGCGGTGGTATGGGTGTGAGTGCCTGTTCCTGTTTCCATTCATGCTGTGTTTCTTGCCTATCTGAACGTGTCAATGTGTGTACGTATACACGTGTGTATGTGTGTGTGTGCACGTGTGAATGGGTCTGGTGGATTGGGTGTGTTAACTTCGTGGCCGACCCTGGCCTCCACACCTCTCCCACAAGCAACCTGCCTGCCACACTGCACTGACCTGGGCTATTGTCCAGCACAAAGCACTTTGGAGAGCAGCACCTCACCAGGCATTAGCATTTTAATCACAAGACATACGCATGTAAACATTGTGATGTTGCGTGAGTGTAAAGCCTGTCAACAAAAA
>NTHP01000134.1:1063614-1081951 GCA_003416845.1 Oplegnathus fasciatus | reverse complement strand
GGGGGTGGGGGGGTGGGGGAGAAAGAGAGAGAGAGGCCACCAGGCCATCACAGCGGCACAAATGGATTTCATTCACCAAGGTGAACTGTAGTACACTGATAAATGCACTTCCTTGAATGTCAGCAAATGTCACCCAAGAAGCCATTTGCCACCGCTTTAATAGCTTCTCCAGACTTACGGAGGGAGTGACAGAAAGTAAGAAGGTATGAAGTAAGATAAGGAAGATGATGAGTCACATGGAGTGAGAGACAAACAAATGCACACACGTACAGCGAGGCAACACACAAAACGACAGAGGGATTAAGGCAGAGAGAAAGAGAACAGATGAGAACAAGGTTGGGCTATTGTCACTTCCACATGATTAAGCAATTAGCTATTTGAGATGTCTCCAACAAGGTAGAGCAACCAGACAGAAGTGGCTATTTAGAACATAATCCCTCTCTTGCTTTCCTTCTCTTTGCCTCTCCTCGTTGAACTCATCTCCACATCTGTGTATCTGTCTTTTGACTTGCGTAACCTGTATTGTATTTACAGTAAGTTTCTGTCTGCCTATTTGCCTGTTTCTCTCTGTATACATACATATACACGGATACACACACACACACACACACACACACACATTCACTCAACCTTGTCTGTTCAAGCGAGAGTTGACATCATTAAGTGTAATGTGAGAACTTGCAGGTACGGTTGACGCCTCTGCTTCCTGAGAACTGTCACACAAGGCTTGAGCCAAAACACCCTCAATCCACACACACAAACACACACCTTTTAAGTTACACAGTTGTCTTAAATGTGTCAGTTAAATATAGACAAAACAAGCCAATTATGGTTAGTCGGTCGTTGCAAGTGTGTTAGGAGTGCTTCATTCTGAGGCATCGTTCTGTTTACAACGCTCCAGTCTTACCATTATAAGACTGATAACAAATCCTTTGACCTGTTGCTAGAGGTCTTTCTTTGGTAGTAAAGATGAACTGAAAAGAAAATGATTTGCTTTTCCTAATTTCCCCACTTCTTTTTCTGCTTCTCTTTCACTCGCACAATACTTAATCCTGTTGTTTTCCCTGCACCTATTTTACTTTTCACTTTTTTTACTTGTATATTATGTATGAAACCTCCTTTTATGTCTGTGCACAACTTTTCCAATGCTTTTATTCCTGCATATGTGCTCAGTATGCTTGAATTTAGTATTAAAAAATATTGTTGTGTGTGTGTGTGTGTGCGTGCGTGTAAGTGTGTGTAGGTCGTTTTTACTGCACGAGGACAACGCTGGCTGCAGCCAATCCTAATCCCCCATTCATTTCCACAAGCAGTTGCTAAGGTTACAAATTACCTTTGGTGCTGGTAAGTGGTTTCTTTTATGACACTGGACGCCCTAATCCTTTTACTGAATACATATTTCATTTAGGATTAGCACAACAACGGATACAGTTGTTCTTAGAATATTCCAACTCCAGCGCTCTGTTTTGTTCATGCTCATCAGGCACACCGCTCGCATATCAACGCCAGACTCTCCTTTTAAATAACTAAATAAATTAATAAATCTGCTTTTTTATTTTACTCTGCTCCCTCCCTTTTTTCAAACTAGAGTTCTGGGAAAGCCTGAGGGAAGTGAAACTCAATCAGGCAGGTAGTGTTAGATAGTTAACGACACAACTACTATCTGGTAAACAATTGATTAGACCACATTATTCTCTTTCTCAGGTTTCTATGGTGTGTTCAGAGTGTCTTTTTACAGATGCCAACAATGGAGACTGTTTCTTTCCTTTAATCTCGCCCAACAGTTATTACACACTTATCTAACGGCTTTAAAATGAAAAATAGGAAGGAACCTTTATGTTTTTCAGGAACTGAATTTCACCAGTTGAAAATGAAAAAAGCTTATGGATTTGAGCTGACGGTTGACATGATTGAGTGTTTTTTGTGGTGCCTTTGATTCAAGGCTGTCAGATGACATAAACTACATTCCCTCCGTCCCATTACAACCAGTGTGGAGATGTGAGGGTGTTTCCTCTCTTACTCCACCAGCTCCATGACCTAAAATCTACATCTGTGCCACCATCATGTTATTAAAAACACATTTTAACCAGCGCAATCCGAGTCAACGCTCTTTCTGCTGAAGTGTGAGAGGGTTTGATCCTTAACTACTGTAGTAAACACAACATTTATGATTTACTCAATTACTAAAGAAATAAAACAAAGCACCGAATTATCTACTTGAAGGCAATGCAAAGAAAGTTTATTCATATGGCAGATTTCATGCACAAAGGCAATTCAAAGTGGTTTATATAACTCATACAGACATCAAATGAGAAATACAGTACATACATTTAAATAATTTATTATAATAAAACAAACCAACAAATAAATTAATTTAATTAATTAAACGATGAAAACACAAATAAATAGGAGTTCAGGATGTATTCACAAGCTGGGTAATGGTCTGAGTTCTTAAGATTCAGTAGAAAACATGAATGCTTTTTATCTGGTTTTAAAGATCAGAGTCGGGTCAAATCTTCTAACTCCTGGAAGTGTGAGCCAGTTATATGCAGCATGACTAAATGCTGCTTCTCCGTATTTTGCTTTGTTTGTGGGAACAGTTAACACACTGCTACCTGATGACCTGAAAGACAAAGAGGATGCATATCATAAAAGCTACTGAAAAATGTGCTTTGGTCTTTAACCATGCATGTTCAGTTTTCTTCGTCTTTGTTAGGATCGGCTGCAGCCTGAGAGACTTTTTGGGGAGACCTGAGAAAAGACTGTTTAAGCTCAACCTGCTGGAAATAAAAGGGTGGACAGGTTTTTCTGAATCTTGCCTGGACTTGAATGCTCTGATTCTCGCTGTTTTAAAGAAAATGGCTGTTGTGTTATAGTTTAACTTGATGTAGCTATTACAATTTGTATCTGAGCCTGTACAGCAGGATTTTTTACTCAATTTTTAAAGACAGAGACTCGAGATGAGTTTTAAGGAAAATAACGCTTCTTTTTAATGCTCTCCCTCGTCTTTCCTTCTTTCTCGTGTCTGATCCAAGTTGCTTCCTCATAGAAGAAGAGTTGTAGCAGAGCAGAGGAGGAGTGAATATGTTTTAGGGCTGAGGTGATGACTGCCGAATCCAGGCTACTAAAAGGAACCACTGACTGACTGGATGCAGTGGTGGAAGAAGTGTTCAGATCACTGTAAGTGAAAGTACCAGTACAGCAATATACAAATACTTCCCTACATGTAAAAGTCCTGCATTTAAAATCCAACTTCAGTAAAAGTACATAATTATGATCAGCAAAATGTACTTAAAGTATCAAAAGTACTTGTTCTGGAAAAGAATGTCCTCAATGACTAATATATTATTATATATGGCATTATTAGATTGCTAATACTGATGCATTTTACAACAGCATTTTACCGTTGTAGCTGGTCAAGGTGGAGCTAGATTTAATTACTTGATATTCTGTTGGGTAGTTTAGCCAAGTGGTGTCCGACTTAGGGGGGTCACAAGATGAATCTGAGAGGTCATGAGATGATTAATGGGGTAGGAAAGAAATTTTTTTTGTGAAATATATTTTCAATTTCATTGGATAATTTTACTTATCTGGGCCTCAATCTTTTATTTAAATTACATCATCTGAGAAGTTTAGAGGGAAAATGTCTCTCATGGACATCTGAAAGATGTCAGAGGGCCCCGACTACACATAGCTTTTTTGTAAGGGGTCACAGGCCAAAAAGGTAGGGAACCACTGGTTTAGTTTTTAACAATGTGTTCTATTTTATAAGCTTATCACATTCAGGTAAAATATTCATCTAACAAGTAATAACTCCAACTGTCAAATAATTGTAGTGGAGTAAAAAGTACAATATTTCTCTCTGAAATAGAAGTATAAAGTAGCAGAAAATAGAAATAAAGAACAAGTACCTCAAAATTGTACTTAAAGCTATCATGAGTAGGATTTGTCGGTTGCTGTTTGTAAACACAACATTTAAAGTTGGCCCCACCTCCCCGGCTCTGGTGGTGTCACGTACTTACAATCTGGCACCTGGTCGCTACGTTTTTATAGAGTCACGCACCTCACACTCTGCGTGCTGTTATTGGCTGGGGGCTACACACCACTGTCCAAAGGTTGATGCCCAGAAACACCCCGAACAAAGCAAAATGAGAAAATACAGGCAGAGGGCATACCCTTGGAGTGGGTCATAAGTGATGATTGGAGGGATTATTTTTGTTTGAGTCAACACATTGTTTTTTAGGAAAATCCTATTCGTTATACCTTTAAGTACAGTACTTGAGTAAATGTATTTAGTTACTTTCCACAGCTGCTGGGGTGATATCATCTTATTTGATTGCTAACTACCTGCCCAATTGGCTGAAAAACTTACTGTTTTGATAATTAGCTGCTACTAACTGACTGGCTGGCTGGCGGGATGACTGATGGGTATATTGACTGGCTGCCTGTCTGCCTGCCAAACTGACTGACTGGCCGACTATTGAGGCTTAGTCCTGCTATGTGGTGAGATCATCATCACTGGCAAGCACAACAAAAGACTGATGGGAAGAGGCTGTCAGCTTGTGTGTGTCTATGTGTGTGTGTGTGTGTGTGTGTGTATAAGTGTGTGATGGCTTCATTCCTGTATCAACACAGTTCTCTCTGTGGATGAGTCAGTAGGCCAAGCCTGACCATCATCCTCTCTCATCTCTCTCTATCGCGCACACACACACACACACAGGAAATCAAAAAGCTCTCCGAGCGCGCACACACACACACACACACACACACACACACACACTCACAAAATGTGGGCTTGGGGGTGAAGTGGTGCTTAGAAGGAGTGAACTTGGGGTCAGGGTGGAGAGAGACAAGAGAGGGACAGATAACACTTCTGTTGGAGAGACTATGTTTCATTTTCAGCTTCTTAAATGACTGTTTCTGTTGACTAATCCTGCAATTTTAAACCGCAACATCTCTTCTAAACTATTCATAAACTCCTCTACATTCTACAATCATATCATCGTTATATATTTCCCCAAAGCTGACTCTCTTCTCTCGCTTTTAAGCATGAGGCATGGAATAAAGAGAGCAACAGAAAGAGAGAAGTGACAGTAAGAGCGGAGCCCTTGTTAGTAGGGACACATGGGGGAAGGGATTTAGCGTAACACCCAGCTGTCTACCTGTCTGTCTGATTGAGGGAAAGTGGGGTTTTCAGTGCAACACAGAGCCAAGCTGTTCTCCTCTGTGGCGGCTAAAAGTGTGTGTGTATGCGTACTCTCCTTGCTTGCTTGGTCTCAGGGGCGCCATGGTGAGGAGGAGATAGGCAGACGACCAAAATCTCTCTCTCCTGTCTCCAGTATAGATGTCTCTATATGGACACAAAGAGAAAGGGAGAGGATGAGAGACACTGAGAGAGAGAGACGGAAACAGAGGGAAGGCAACAACAAAACAGGCCATCTCCATGCCAATGCAAAGCCCCGCTGTACCTCTGTCACTCTCTCTTTCTGTTTTTGTCTTGCTTCTGTCAGGTGAATCTCAATCACCTGCTTTGAGGATATATGACTTCTCCATTCTTTCTCTTCCTCCACTCTCACTCTCTCTTTCTTTTTCTTAATCCTTTCACTCTATCCCTTTTCTCTCTTTACCCTCTGGTGTCCATCCTGTTATCCTTACTTCCATTTTTTCTTTCCTGAGTGAAAGGTCTGAGTGAGTGGTAGTTTTCTGGCATGCTTCATTCATATGCTGTTGTCCTCTGAGTTTCTACATACTGAATCCCAGGGGTTATCCTCCACGTAGGAAACCATAAAACACCATTACTTTTCTATCAGAACATATTTGCTGTTGTAAATTAGTAGTATAACATTTACTTTAGGATGCAAGCTGTCACCTTAAATTTTATCCATGACAGAAAATGTTTTATTTGTATGTTTTTTTGTACGTTGTCTGCATGGTGTTGTGTTATAGTATATTTTATTGTGTCCTGATTGTAATGGTGACAAAATGTGCTATTAAACTGCCTTAATAAAACAAAGAGATACACACATTTTTCATAATATTAACAATTATCATGTGACTATAAAATGCTTTTTCATTCAGTTGCAGTTGGTTTTTGATATTAATGAAATATGCAAAGCTTAAGCATTTGTTTATAATGAAGGAAGCTGACTTTACAGGACTCTACGTATCATGAAATATTAAATATTATAGGTCATATACTCCATGTTAGCTTTTTGCATAAGGCTATACTGTATGTGGTCCATGTCATTTTTCAGTTACACACAATCCTAGTTTTTCCAACCATGTATCAATTCATGAGTTTAAAAGTAAAAGTGACACCAAATTGGCTTTAAAACAAGTTTTATTGTGTTTTTTTAAAACAAATCTGTAATAGAATATGTTATTGCAGTAGAATTAAGTCATAACTTAAATATTTTTCTGCTCACGTATAGAAAAACAAATTTCTATGTAAATAAATATATTTAAATAAACTCCCACTGCTAAACTTAATATGCAAAACAAGCTGCAAAGTAAGCTTAATATAACTACTGCCGCCTGCATAAAATAGAATAGAATACAATAGCTAATACAATAGAAAATGTGTTTTTTTTAAACATATAAGAATCCCAGCCTTCAATGATTAGTATTTCACTTGGTTTCTTAAAGGAGTAATCTACATCACATGATAGAGACGCAATTTCCATAATGTAATTCTCATTACATTAGAGCAAAGCCCAGTAAAATGGTTAAAGGCCTGAACAATGATGCAGTGGCAATTAAAATGGTGGATAACCCACCTGACCTGCAGGCAGTTATCCCTAATGAGATAATAATAATCTCTACTAAAAAAAGAACATCTATGTCTATTTCCTTTTTAATAACTTGCATCACTGTCATGCTGCTTAAATATGGTTTATGCTGTGGATTCATCAGAGCCTTGATGCAAAGGGGCATAAGTGGCATTTTGTTCATCAGTGGGAAGTTCATTGACTTCTTTCTGAGAGTAAAAACACATTTATGATGAAACATTTTTAAATAAAGGGCAAAGAATACAAGTGGGACCCTTTAATTAAATTATAGGTCCTAAAAAAGTTGCCCTTGATGGTTTATGATTATTAATCTTTTGCCTGCAGCATTTAGATGATTGTATTTTACAAAAAAAATATGTATATTTTTGGCTTTGCTATAAAATTTGTAAAATGTTTGAACATAAAACCTTGAAAAAAAAAAAAGCTGGATGAACTGCAACAGCCTTGAGCAGTCAGCCTACATGTGAGGATATAAATAGGCACCAGACTTCACAAGTACAAACACAAAAGATTTCTCAGGGAGCCCAGGAGGGATGCAAAGTGCTAAACTCACCAGCACCCAGTGACGTGGTGATATTGGTCGTTTTCCTGCCGGGGGAAGATTTAATAAACGCAGAAAAACAAACACGGTCTGTGCGGTGGCGGGGTTGTTGCGGGGTGAGGACGGTGGCACACTGGACACATCCTCCTGTAGGAAGGAAGCGGAGTTGTGGAAAAGAAGCAAACAGGAGCCATGGACGGGTCTCTTTAACCCCGCCGTGAACCCGCGACCTTACCTTCCGACTACTTCCCATTACCTCTGCACGACATTTAGCCCACGTACCGCAGAGCGCACACGCACACGCAGCATTGTGTGGGGCTGTTTGGAAGGGGTGGAGGCGGGGGTGGGAGGGGGTGCAGCGAGGGCGGCGGCGTGCTGTTCATGGAGGGGTCAAAAGAATGAAAACCACCGTGTTCACAGGGCAATTACAAAAAGGCATGGACGCTGGATGGTCTGTGCAGCCACAGTCAACTGGGAGAGAAACTATTATGTTGCGGCACAGAGGCTACACGGATCCTTTAGCCTGAGAAAAACAGCCTCGTTGCCCAGTATTAAACTGGAAAAGTTGCATTTCTTATTTTTTTTTTCTCATTTTATCTCTTTTGATGGGAGCTTTAAAAGGGTTCACAGGATATAAGAAATCACACATGAATAGATCAAATTCACACACTGAATAAAAACAAAAAGGAAAAGTGATATTTCTGAGTTATGTCCTTACTGATTCTATATTTTAGGATAATACAACACAAATATCCAATCACAGACGATTCCCCATTATTATATGGATATTACTGTGGTATTACAAGGAAAATATGAAAAGAGTTACTTCAATATTCTCAAATATTAAAACAATACTCCCTTGATCATAAGTATCCCATGATAAGGAACTTATAGCTGAGTAAAAATACTGTAAAGGATACAAATTGTTTGAATTTTCGTTTGGTTATCACCTAAAAGTCACATTAAAACCCATAATCATTTGATTTATTATTTTTTATAAACAGCCTTAATGGATCACACCAGAATTAATTGCCAGAGCATTTTATTACGGCCTCTACAAATGTATTATTAGCTGTAAAGACTAATTGTGTCAATTGAATCGATAACTTCAAGGAAAGGTCACTGTAATGCTCGTCTAATTTGCCAGCAGTGTGTCTGTGGTGCTCAAAAACAACCCTGCCTCCCAGAAATCGTTCATAGCGACATTATATAGCACATTTTTAGTTACCATTCCTGAGATATATAATGCTTTTAGATATTTTTTCCCACAGTAGTGGCTAAGCTGTCTCTTAAATGTTAAAAGATGATAGGGTAACCGAGTGGAAAGGTCGCGGTTGCTTAAGAAGAGAAACGAAGCGGCCACAGGAGACACGATGGAGGGCAGATCCACAACTACAGCTGCCACACATGAATGTTTGATAAGCAGGCGGGATAATGGCTCCTTGAATCAGTCAAACATAAACATCTCGATCACGCTCTGACATCTGCCATCTACCATCTACAACTAATAAATAGGAGCTGAATAATGAATGAACATTTACAATAATAAAGCTGAAATATCTCAGTGTGTCATACAGCAGGTCGGATATGGGTCAAGTCTATAGAGTGTGACTTTACAGTATTTATGTGGTGACTTTCGCTGAGCATCACTTTGGGTCTTTCTTTTTGTATTTGCGTGTGTAGGCTGGACATGGCAGGTTACACGCAGGCTTCAATGGTTTCAGCAGTGTGTGTATGAGCCCCATGCGTACGAAAACATTATGGTTTCAATAGCAGGGAGTGGGTGTGCGTAGTGAGCGTATCTAACTTGATACAAAGTACTGATACTGTAAGCCAATCAGCAGTGTATTGAGGCAAAGCACCCCACCACAAGCAATCAGGAAATAATAATATATGAAGCTGCAGGATAAAACTGTTGAAATTTAGAAGTCTTGTTAGGCAGGCAGAACAACAACAATGCACTGAAATTTAAATGACAGCTTTTCTTGGATTAAAGAATGAGGATTTCTCCCAAATAAAGTGCTTATTATAAACATATATTTCTGTCGTATGGCCCTTTAAAGAACACTTTTTAGGGCTTAAAAATCAATTATTTCCACATATTGATTTAACAAGCATTCATATGAAATCTGCAGAATCTAAATCCTGTCGTTTCAGAGCTTCATGATTTTAAATGGAGCTTTTAAAGACTGTTATAATCATAATAATAATAATAAAAAAAAATGTTGTTATTATTATTTTGCAGTATGATTACCCCCACCAAATCTCAAGCCTATAATAACAATAACAGAATTAATATAACCTATAGGCCACGCAGCACACCGCAAACTGCCTGTAGCCATGATTTCTATGTATAGCACTTAATTTTGTGCAGACCTGCAGCATGGGTCAAACTGCTGTTGACCTGTTGCACCTCTCCTCTCCTTTCCTTGCACCTGAGGAGCAGCTCAGCTCACCGTCACCCCTCCCTCCCTCCCTCCCCTCTTTGCTCTCCCAGACGTCCGCTATTGATCTGGCGAGCCAAACGGATATGCGTGACATAAATCAGATTGGACGGGCGCTGCTCACCCGCGAGTAACTGGCTCCTCGGCCGCCGCATCCCTCCGTTATTATCCTGTCAGCTAATATCCAGTTATAGGACGGTGAGTTGCCGTCCTCACCTCTGATTGGCTGCTGAGTCGAAGCCGCTGTGACATAATCTGTAAAAACACACCTGAGACTGCGCAAACGAAAATGCGCCATCAACCGGCACCGATCTGTTGCCTAGCAACCACCATGCGCAGCTACTATTAGAGAATTCTTTTGTTGAAGAAAACAATTAACCAAATACTTAATCAATTATCAAAACAGTGATGTTATTTCTTTTTGATAGCACATTTTCACGCCTGTTTTGTTATTTTATCAAAGCAATAATCCACGTTAGCACAGTGTTGGTTATAAATAGACCAAAAACACCACTTACTGCAGCTGTTAAAGAATCTAAATTGCTAAACTGCATTAGTTTCAGACTTAACGGAGGACTGATAAATAGCCTGTATGTAAAAACAAATGTATGTTTGAGACTGTGCGTCATCTAAGTGTCTCAATAAGAAGGAATTTGCAGTTCGGTTCAGGGGGATGCGTTTAGCCTGAAATAGCCAAGCAGCTCACCAACCCTAAAGGAATATTTTTGGGACGGAAATAACAGTTACAAAAAAGTCAATACAAACTTAATTGATTATAGGCTACATAAACACAAGTATATGTATATATGTGTAAGTAAATAAGTATAGGCCTACAGCCTACATAAATACATTTTCAAGAAAGAAAGATATGCCTATTTGTATAAAAAGTAAATAACATCAAGTTTCAGTCTGATGTTCTGGGACTTTTCTCGTGGTCATTTAAATTAACTTTCACAGACACCCGGGAGTGTCAGGAGAACAGTATTTCTGTAGTCTATTAAAGTGGATATATCCCATTAATAATAGTATCCTTGAAGTTAAATGAAAGATACGCAGACAATCCCAACGCAGACAATCCCAATAATAATCAAAATATAAGTGTAAAAGTGTATAATACATATATCTAAAAACAAACTGCCTACAGTAGGCCTACACGATTATCCCATAACGCCTCTACTGCAGTGAAAAACTGAGCAAATTGTCCAACCAGCCTCTGTTTGCAACAATTCTTCCACTTTTTCTGATTTGCTGCCTTCCTGCCTGCTCTGTGCAGGAATTGTTCTCCTGAACAATGATCACAGCCGTGCAGGCCAACAATCCCATGCACACTGAGCGGATATGACATGGCCCACCTCTTTTACACTTCTTGCCTGTCTCAAACTTGACTTGGGGGTAAACGGGCAATCGAGTGGAGTAATGTCAAAAGCTGCAGTCAAGGAGGGGAGAGAGACAGAGAGAGAGAGAGAGAGAGACTGTGACGTCGGTTTCGTTCATTGCGTGCCATGCAAACACCGCAACAAACAAAATGTGAGACAATGACAGGATCGCGGGTGACACGCTGACTGTAACCTTCACACAGACACGCACATGCACGCGCGCGTGAGAGAGAGCGCGGCACACTTGCTCGATATGGATCTATAGATCACTCACATTAGTCGATTTCAAAATAAAGCTTTAATGAAAGCATTTACCCGCTGAGAGAGATAGAAGTTGTGTATGTTGTGAGTTAAATGATTGTGACAAGCAGCCACTGCAGGTGTAAACACTTTCTGAATGCAGCAACTACAGCTTTTAATTCAATAATGCGCTGAAACGTTGAGTACTCGGATCCCTTACTTAAGTAAAAATAGTAATGCCACAAGGTAAAAATACTCTGTTACAAGTAAAAGTTCTGAACTATCATCGGTAAAAGTTACTTAAAGTATCAACTTATCATGCAGAATGGCCAATTTCAGAGTATTAACCTATTATCACGTTATTATTGATGCATTAACATGTAAACAGTACTTTATGTTTTAACTACTTTATATGCTGGTGGGTAGTTTAATGTATATATTATTACTACATTACAGCATTACTACAGTATTAATATTACATTATATCTTATTTGTTAAAGGTTGTGTTTTTAAAATCTGAACCTGCAAACTAACTAGTAACTAAAGTTATCAAATAGATCTAGTAGAGTAGAAGTACAAAGTAGCATAAAGGGGAAATACTTAAGTTAAGTACAAGTTCCTCTAAATTGTACTTAAGTACTTACTGACTTTCCACTACTGATATGGTGAGCAGGATTCCCCTTAAAAGTTAAAAGTCTATAGCAGGTAGGACATTTTATCTCTTATGGTATCTTTACAATATTTGAGGTATTCAGACACTTTACTGAAGTAAAAACAGCTATGCCACTATTTAAAAATACTCCTACAAGTAAAAGTATTATCAGCAAAATGTACTATCAAAAGTATCAAAAGTAACAGTACTCAGTATGCAGAATAGCCCTTTCCTTTGTGTTTTGTTTTATATAAGAATTATTGAAATATTACCTGTGATGCATTAACATGCAAGGAGCATTTTTAATGTTGTAGTTGGTGGAGGTGACGCTAATATTACAACTTTATATACTGTTGAATGATTTAACCTGTAATATTGCATAATATTTTTAAGGTGATTATATATTTGTATATATTGTACATATATGCATTTGTAAAATATTAATCTGTAAAGTTGTAGCCAACAATAGCTGTCAAATAAATGTAGTGGAGTAAAAAATACACATTTCCTTCTGAAATGTAGTCGGGATGAAGGATAAAGTAGCATAAAATGGAAATACTCAAGTACAAGTCCCTAAAAATTGTACTGAATTACAGTACTTGAGTAACTGTACTTAGTTACTTTATACTACTAGTATAGTGAGTTTACCTCATAGAGTCCACCTAACAGCAACTTACTTTAGAAAATTTTATCTCTTATAGTATCTTTAAAATCCAAAAATATATTTCGTCTCCTGGAAGACATGTTACTTAAGTGAAAACAGCTATGCCACATTGTAATAATATTCCTTTACAAGTGCAAGTTTTGCATTTAAAAGTTGTACTTAAGTGAAATACAGAAGTATAACAGGCAAAATTTACTGTAAGTATCAAAAGTAAAAGTATTTATTATGCAGAATGACCCTTTTAGGTGTGTTTTGGTATAGAAAGTATCATTGAAATATGAACTGTGAAGCATTAACATGAGACGAACATTTCTAATGTAGTTGAGATGAAGCTAATATTATAACTTCATTTACTGTAGGTCTACTGTTACCTGGAATATTATAATATTTTAAAGATGTTCATATATTTGTATGTAAAATATTAATCTGTAAAGAAGTAACTGTAGCTGTCAAATAAATGTAGTAGAGTTAAACGTGCAATATCTCCCTCTAAAATGCAGTGGAGGAGAAGTTATCCCATTATCCCATTAAGTAGAGTACTTGAGTGAATGTATTTAGTTACTTTCCACCATTGCTTTACTATTGTATTTGTCTTATGTCTGTGTGTTACAGCGTGCTGTTTTCATTCACACTCAGCCTTATGATCTCCTCTGCCATATCACTAGCTTATAAATAAGAGGCTATTTCACTACTGAAATGTTCAAATGGAAAAGGTCAGCTGCGGAGCACGTGGGCCAGCCCAGCAGCATCTGAACCCGGGTTAAAAGGGACTGCGTGGCCAAAGAGATGAGCGGCCTCGACTTTATGCATGCTGCCTGTAGTATCCACATCTCCCACATTAGTAAGCTTTGAGAGCGATATGTCAGCCAGAGTAATTACGGCTTGTCAGCTCCTGTGACACCGGGCTTAAGGGCCATCTCCACAGCTCCTATCTGCATCTAAGAGCCGGGGCGCTTAATCAGCCTTGACAGCCAAGTCCAAAACAGTCATATTTTCCGAGAGAAAGTCTGTCATCATTTGTGCTGATGTAACTCTGACCATCGTGTTACCTCTCTAGAGTCCCGAGTGCACATTTAGGCCCACACATGCAGATGAATGACTGATCCACAATGATCCTTCAAGGGTTGGATGTTGAAATAAACTGTAGCTGAGCTGAGAGGGTGGAGAAGGTCTTGTTCTTGCTCTTCTAAAAAAGTCCTTGGGGAATGGAAGGTGGGCATCATATGTAAAGCTTGGGGCGATGCATCTGATATGCACCCATTATATTTATTTCTCCCTCTCTGCCTCTGTCTCCGAATCAAGCCATCTACCTGGAAGAGTGAACACACGGCCTCCTCCAGCGCTGCTGCTCCGTGTCATACTGCTGCAGCTCTTTAACACGGGGGACCAGGCGACTGTGCGGTTAAACTGATGGTGAAAGAGACCACGTGAGAAAATGTGCGTTTGATATGGAGTTACCGGCATGAAGAAAGGTGCTGTATGAGTGATAAAAAAATGATTATGTATTTATGAAACCCAAACTGTTTTTCTGTCAGTATCAGGTGACAAAGTGCCAACAACCGTGAATATATAGTTGTGACCACTTTGTCACCTGCTGGCTTCTGCTGGATGTAGATTTTGCAAGCGTACCACTCTTCATATAAAAGGTCCTGTCAGTTCAAGAGACAATAAAATATAGGGGCTGCAAAATGAAAGAGGGGTGGCGTTTCATTTCCCAAATCACAACTTGAGAAGAGGCAAAGCGCGGCCTATATTCTGTCAAATAATAGGTCGCTTTTATTTTACGTACTAAAATTATGTAAATGACCTCATGAAGGCAGAGAGAAGGCGGAATAAATTCAGATGGGCTATAAGGTGCGTGCGGGCGCATCCGCTCATTCATATCTGGACCCAAGTTAAAATTAAATCATGGATCTAAGTTGGATTTTACTTTCAAATCCCTCCCAAAATTTGGTGGAAGCCACCTGTTTCGGAAATGATGACTGGCGGGGAGGGAGAGACTAGACGAGCCTAATTGATTTTTAAGTGGTGTCTCTGTGGGTTAGGAGAGTAAGAGGGGAGTCCACTTCAGGGATCCGCCAAACTCCTCCAGTTTGTACCTGAATTGAGGGGCAGTGATGTGTTGCTGATGCGGCTCAACAAGCCACACTGGGGGCCAGACGAGGGGTGGACGGAGGGGCCAGAGCCCGAGCTGAGCCCGCTGCTCTAGTGGGGGATGGCGGGTGATTATAAATGAACTTACTTCTGCAGAGGCAATAAGCTGACATGTCAAGCCTCATTCACCAAACAATAGAAGACATATCAGGTTTGTAATACAGGCACGCAAACACAAACACTCTCTTTCTCCTCTGCCTTGTCTCTGATCACACATTTATGGTGGCGATGATTAGACAGCAATCTTTAAAAACGTTGTCAGTTTCAACACATTTGACTTTATAGTCTACGTGTAGGCTACAGTGTGTTAATTAACAGCGCATTACAGCCGTGTGTTACTGTGCCATTGTTAGAGAAAAGTGATGCCTGGGTTGCCATCGTCACATTCTTATAAAGAGTGGGTTATATGCACCACCCACCTTCATTCGACACACACACACACACACACACACACACACACACACACACACACACACACAGAGGCATGCATGCATGGATCATGGAGCCCGGACCTGCAGAGAAAAAGCAACTCTCCCTGAGTGAGCGGAAGAAAAGGGGGAGAGGGAGGCCGGCTTGCAGCTCCACTCTTCCAGGGTCTCACACACAAGATCCGGGCGCACGGCTCCATTGAGTACGAGGAGGCTTTTGCATGGAGGTTCATTAGAAGTAACGAGTTGACACAAGGTAAATCTTAATGTTGAGGCGCCTTTCTCTACCGGCCCGGGGAGGAGCCCTCATTAACTGTCGCTAACAACCCGTGTAAATACACTGATTGGACAGCTCCGATACAAGCTCCCAGCCCTGCCAGGAAGTCCCCCTAATGAGACCACACAATAAAAACAATAAAAGAAAGGGGAGAGAGAGAGAGAGGGAAAGAGAGAGGTGTTAAAAACTTTTGTAGAAGCTTTGCTATTAAAGTTGGCGCCACATTTGCAGATCATTATGACAAAACTTTCACAAAAATTGTGCGTTTATTCAACCGTGGCGTTTTTCTATTTCTCCTCATTTCAAATGAAGGCACCGCTGTGTTTAGTGTATGCTTCTACAAACGTGCACGGAGGGGTGACCCATTGCACCTGTGATTACACGTAGTAAGTTGGCAACTGTTTTAAGGAAGAGTAAACGACTCAGCTGTTTTGGCGCTTGAGGTCGCTTAATCGAGTAAATCCTATGCAAAATGACATGCGTAATTTTAGCCCATAAAGGTTTTAAAAGGAAAATAAAATAACATTACCACAGCATCAGGGCATGTGTTTTATCTGAGAGCAGGAGAGAATGCACTGCAAAAAATATCAAAACACTTCAATCTTAATTTTATCACATTTTTCCCCAAACGCGGTGAAATTCTGCAAGTGGCAACGAGGCGATTCCACAAATGTTGCGCATTGCAGTGATTTTGCAGAAGCATATCAGCATATTAAAGCAAAACAGGCTCCATTGCAATTAAGAAAACTGCACTGATTCAAAATTGTCATGAAAAAAGTTACAATGAAACAGATGTTATTATCCTGTCCCGTTGCCAGGGCTTTCACACTTTTTCAGCAAGAAACATATTTTCAAAACTCAGTGCTACATTAAATGACTTGTTTAGATTGATACTTTTTACAGTGTAGACACCGAGAGTCTCCGTACCCTGGCATGGCCAGCGTGGGACTGAGGGGATTGTGCGCCCCGTCCCGACAGCATCACACATCTGCTCTGCAAAGGGACAGATCTCCCCGGTGCTCGGAGGATGAAAAGAAAGAAAAGACTTTCGTGATTTAAAAGAAGAGATCTGGGAGAAGCTAATTACCTCCTCATCCAAACTAAAAGGGCCTGATAAGCTTATCTTTGTCATTTCATAAATATTTTTTAAAAACCGTCCGAAAAATAAAATGAGTCATGGTTTACCGAACATTATCGTAGACGGAGACGGGTCTGCTTAGACAGAACTTACAGGAGCAGCGGTTGGATTTCCATCCTGATCTTGGACAAATTGACCAGTGAAATAGCAGTGAACCAGAGTCACGTCCAGTCCCAAACTCGAATGGTGACAGTCCGTGGACTGGACCCTGCTCGCAGCTCTGCAGGGGACGAAGAAGAGCAAGGAGAAAAACAAGAGCGAAAAGAAGAAAAGGTAATTCCTGATATGTTTGGTGGAAAAAAAAAACACACCAGCGTTGAATTTCATCACTAAAATAAACTGTCATTCATTTCTTGGCGTGTGAATGATAATAAAAGTTCTCATACGTTCGAAAATAAACGCATGCGTGCACGTGTACATGCATATAAATAGGCAACTTAGTTTAAAAGAAAAACGAAAATGAAAACCGTGATTTTATTTTTCTTACGTACCCGTCATTACTCCAAAGTCTCGTCCTGTGTATTGTTGAGATGAATCCAGGACGGAGCAGCAGGCACATGAGTCTCTCCTGTGTTTGCCAGGGAGGGGTGTGCTGCCTTTTCTGGCCAGCCTCTGCCAAACCGGGGTCAACGAGGGAGCAAAAAAATAAAACAAGACCCTTTCTTTCGTGCCTTCTTTCTCTTTCCCTCTTACCTTTTACAGTCAACACCTTTTTCTTTCTTTCTCTCATCCGGTCCCCTTTCTCTCTCTCTCTCGCTCCCGAACATGACGTAACATCAGCTTTGTTTATTTGCTCCCCTTATTGGAACAGACTGATAATGAAAGTAACTTACTAATTGGCAATTAACCAGGATGTTAACTAATATTGTAGATTCATTGTCTGCTGCAAGAACTGTTGCAGCCAAAGAATGATAGCATCACTTTAACTGCAAAAACTAACTTTATTTATATAAAAGTTTTCTAAAACAAAAGTTCGACAAAGTGCCTTACAATCAATTAATCAACAGAAATAAGGTAACACAGGAGGAGAGATGTCAGTGCAAAGCAGACTACAGGCGTCTCTGTCTGTTTGACCGACATATTGTCGGTGTTTCAGCGTGCAAAACGCTGTTTGTGTTGTCGTGTCTGGAGGTTTAGGCTGTAAGTAAACGGAGAAGACGCTAAATGCTCGATGTGCATTCAGAGCTCTTGTCCCCCGCTGCTTGGAACATTCAGCAAGCCCTCGGATAAACACACAATTAGGGCAGGTGAATAAACTTGTTTGGGGGGTGTTAATTACATGCTTAACGTAAACAAAAGCCATGTAAAAGAATGTGAATTACCAATGGCTTTTTCCCCCCAATCCCCATTCAGGTTTTACATTTCACCTCTAGTCTCTTCTAGGAGTGATTTCCGAATTGCCTGCAAGGGCTACTCCCAAACAAGGCTCCTCCAGAACATAATGCTGGATAATACCTGCAGCCTTGGCTTGAATGGTGATCACCTAAATTGGTGCACCAGGAACCCGGGCAGGTAGGAGGCTTTGCATATTCGGAGTAGTGCTGCTAAGCCTGCACTCTCAACTTAATTTTGGGGTCGTGCGTGCATGTGTGTGTGTGAGAGAGAGAGAGGGAGAGAGAGAGAGAAAGAGAAACA
>NTHP01000134.1:1048462-1063301 GCA_003416845.1 Oplegnathus fasciatus | reverse complement strand
GGGGGGGGGGGTAATAGGCTAGGAGGTTAGTTTTAACACCAGCACGAAAATACCAGCCTTTACTTCCAGTCCACAGAGCTTTCCAACAGGACCAATTCAAGTGCCACTTGGAATTAGTTCTCCTGAGGTTCGTATAGCAGCGCAGCGGACAGGTTTGATCCCATATACTGCCCTACCCCCTCACACACGCGCACGCACACACACACATCCCAAAAGACACGCACAAACCAAACGCCTGACCCTGCAACAAGATCATCACAACCCCTGCTCTGTATCACATACACCTACAGACACTTGCACAACACGCGTGCACGTACTAACATGCAGGAATTAAAGTTACCCCCTTTTGGCCAAAACACCGATGCGTAAAAGTGCGCAAACGTGCGTAATTGCACGCTGGCACCTGCAGTCATTCAAGTATGTCGGTTAAGGTGAAATGGTGAACATAAACAGGTAGCATTGACCATACATGCATGTCGAACTGGTCTACTCACTGTCCCTCCAAGCTTGAAGTCGGTGGTCTATCTGGCCAGCCCCGGAGAATGTGCAAATCTGAGAGAGGGAAGGAAAAGTTTTGAATTCCTGAATGATTTTGTAGAAAGGCGGCTTAGGATCATTATGTCAGCTTTATTGAGGGCGGATTAAGCGGAGTCTAGATGCTACGCCTTGTACACGGCCCTTTCACAATGTGAGCACTGTTCGTGTTAGAGTGAACTCACACTATTTTAACACCCTATAAGCCCTGTCTAAATATGAAGCCGTTTTAGCCATAAACATGAAAATCACACCGCCGTGGCTACTGCTATAAGCCGAATCCTGTGACTGGATGTGGACATTGATCGTGTCCTTACCACTAGATCAAATACATGAAAACTGCTTTTATGTCCCCAAGAAGCTTTCATGTTGCCATTTGATTGTAATTCCAATACTAATGGTATTAATTAGAGGGTTGGACTATCACAAAAAACCCGTGATAAACTGGTGGCATTAAAAGGGCGATGCCATTGGCAAATTAGTTTTCGAACTGAAACGCTATGACCTTTGTTTAATCAGCACAACGCTGCGCATCGATATTCATTTGGAACAATAAATTGTGTTGGTTGGAGAAGAGGCAGCGGGCAGGGGGCCAGGGCTGCGCCCAGCGTCCCGGAGGCAAGGCCGGGGACAGCAGGAGGGGGAGCGGCATCACACCGCAGCCTACACCCGGACCAGCACCTACCCAACACAAAGTGACCACACACACCAGCGAGCCGGAGTGAAGTCATGCTCAGACCATGTCATAAAATTGCGAATATGCAGTTTTTTAAGATCATCGACGGATCCAGGGCTGAAGCCAAAAGATTATAGGATTGTGTCATAATTTGATCTTTTAGAAAACAAGAAAATGGAAAGTGATAACATATATCAAAAGGAAAAACGTGCAAGACCCTAACGCCTTCCTTTCCCTCGCACAAAAATGAATGGACTGATGAAAAAGATAAAAAGTAGCTACTACAGGAAAAACTGTACGAAAATAATGTGCAAATTGACTCGCTTCTGTTCAAAACGTGTATTCCGGAGTTGCAGTCATTGGTTGTCCATTTGTCACCCTTTTAAAGCTCCCTCTGCCTCCCTCCCTCCCTTCCCGTCTCTGCTAAGCATCTCCAGTCTACATATCTTCTTTAGCTTTAACGAGCCTCGTTAAGATCGCAATAATATTCCACCCTCTAATTGCTCATTCCATTCAGCAGATAGGCGAGCATTGGCTTGTGCCTGATGCGCGCGGTGCGGTGGGAGGGTTGCTGTGGAGATCGGAGACTCTGATAACCCCCCGTGCGTGCTGCACAAGTGGTGAAAGCCTCGCGCTACGTACTGGCTAATGATTGGCACGCTTGACAGTGATTGGCAGGGCTGCCATGACAACGCTACAACGACACCAAGAAGACCAATAGAAAAGGGAAACAAAATGTTTCAATGCTACACTCAACGGCGGATTTAGGGGGGAGATATTATGAGGCTGGTGTCATTAGGCGATAGCCATTGAATCATTCAATCTTTTTTACTTGCCGTGTTTTTTCGGTTTTTCCCTTTTCTCGATAATTTTCTTTCTCTCTCAGGTCATTTCCATGGTTTTCAGATCCCCTTTAGAGCTTTATCCCTCCCATTTCTTCCTGCCAAACTTCGCTGATCGCCCTCTGCTCCTGGCGAACAGCGCTCCCACCACCAGGTCTCCAGAAGACTTGTCCATGTTTCAGCTACCGACCCTCAACTTCTCCCCGGAGCAGGTGGCGAGCGTCTGCGAGACGCTGGAGGAGACCGGGGACATCGAACGGCTGGGCCGCTTCCTCTGGTCCCTGCCTGTGGCTCCGGGAGCGTGCGAGGCGATCAACAAGCACGAGTCCATCCTGCGCGCCCGGGCCGTGGTGGCGTTCCACACGGGGAATTTCAGAGACCTCTACCACATCCTGGAGAACCACAAGTTCACCAAGGACTCGCACGGCAAACTGCAGGCCATGTGGCTGGAAGCGCACTACCAGGAGGCCGAGAAGCTCCGCGGTCGTCCCCTCGGACCGGTCGATAAGTACCGGGTGCGGAAGAAGTTTCCGCTGCCTCGGACCATCTGGGACGGCGAGCAGAAGACGCACTGTTTCAAAGAGCGGACACGGAGCCTGCTGAGGGAGTGGTACCTTCAGGACCCATATCCAAACCCCAGCAAGAAAAGGGAACTGGCTCAAGCCACTGGACTCACTCCTACACAGGTCGGAAACTGGTTTAAAAACCGGAGGCAACGAGACAGAGCCGCGGCAGCCAAAAACAGGTTGGTGATTTTTGTCCTTACAGTCAAAACACAAGAATGCAAGAAAGTTTGTATAAAATGCGTAAATTGAAAAGAAAAACAGGAGGTTTCATTAAACATGTAGTTGTGCTTGCGGATAGAGACAGTCAAGGGAAAAGACGGGTCTGTCTGGCAGGGGGAGGGAGCAGGCTGCGGCGACATTTTTGTTATGAAGTGAAATCAGGATGAACATCGAAAACACTGTTTATGCTGCTAAAATATCAAAAACTGTCTTTTAAAAATACAAGATGTTTTTTATTGCATTTAGAAGAGCTTCTAAAAACATTTCCGGCACAAATGTAATTTAACTTGGTGGGTATTTTGAACAGAATATGGAATTACCAGACAGAAAAAAACGCCACTAATGTTAAAACTCAAGTTTGGTGTTCAAATAACTCCGAATAATAAAATAATAAAAATATAATCACAAACTAGATTGCTGTGAAACCGAAGAGGCGATTATTGCGCAGTGTCAATTTAAATAGAAACAGCTTGTTTATGTTTTCCGTAAGAGTGAAAGTACTGTGATAAATGACAAAGAGTGCTGGAATTATATATATAAACATTACTGGATTTCACTTATTTATAGTATAACCACTATTTCTGTGATAATAGTATAAACAGCCTTATGAATGATTTTTAATCATTAAAAGGTATAAAATAAACAGGACAGTATAAGTCTTAATATCTACAACATTTAGCCAAAAGTTAAATCGTTTTATCTGTACCTTTAAATACATTTCAAATTGTCATGTTTTGCAAATAATTTTAAATATTATTGTGTTTGTTACCAAAGCTATGTGATGATTTATTTAAGCTACACAGCGTATAGCAGCTGCATTCAACATGCACTAGAGCGCATTTATCATTTTAACATCACGTTACTTAGCACTGTTGAAAAAAGATGATCTCAAAGGATAATAGAGATATTATTGATATTGCTCGACTAAAATGAGCATGCGTATTAAAAAGCATTGGGAGACATAGGCTGTATTCATAACATTAAGTGTGGTATCATTCCATTGAAATGCTGTAATTGATTAGAAAATACCTCGGAGAGTACTAAGCCATATGAACACTATTCTAATCTTTTTCCTAAATGAAGAGATATATTTCCAGCCTGACATTATCCCGCCGTGATGGAGTTATTATCATGAGTGGATTGGAGATAAACATTTAGGATGATTGGAGTAACCTGGATCTCCACGTCACTCATTCATACACTTCCACTTCCATCAGACTGAAATACATCTGTGTCAAAGCCTCATGACATTTTGCATTTGCACAAAGGCCTATATTTTATTTGAATATATAACCACAATTTAGTTATAAATCTGCAGAGTCACGGGGCTTTATAAGATAAATAAAACTGTGCAGCAATGAAGAAAAATAATAAATGCAGAGCAAAAGCAAGTAGTAACTAAAAGTAGAATATAAACAAAATAGCTGCAGACTGTTGTTGTCAAGAATGTCATCAAACTGCTTTTATGAAAGACACCAAGCTGGATTTAAAGCTTATTTTTTCTGTAGTGATATGACACGTAATTTAAATCCCAGACTGCTGACTTGCGCGTTGATCATGCCTACTTTTGTAGGAAAAAAAACCTCAAAACAAAACAAAAAAACCCATTACATTTCTTCCAACATTTGGTAGTCTAAATAGTGCTGTGTTTTGTCCCCTGAAAGCTGGCTATTTGATAAAAGCATGCATGCATGGCTGGGGCCGGCAGGGGGAAAGAAAGGCGAGTTTGGACCCCTATTTTGCAGGAGGAGGAGGGGAAGGGGGACATTCTCAGGTCTAATTGCCATTTCTCTCATTTTTTTCCTTCTTTTTTTCCCCTCCCCTCCTCGCTTCTTTTCTTCTCCAGGCTCCAGCACCAAGCAATAGGACCGAGCGGTATGAGGTCCCTCTCAGAGGCCGGTCTCACCCCTCACAGCTCGGCAGAGTCGCCTTCAACCGCGGCCAGTCCCACCACCAGCGTTTCCAGTATGACAGAGAGAGTTGATACTGGGACGTCCATCCTGTCCGTCACATCCAGTGACTCGGAGTGCGATGTATGATACGGAGGAAAAAAACACAAAAACAAACAAAAAGAGAAATATTTACAGGGAAAATGGACCTGAGAGGAAGAAAAAAAGACTTATGAAATATCGCGGATGAAAAAAGGACCGATTGATATAAATATTAAAATAAAAAAGAGATAAAGCACGTCGTTTTTTTTTTTTATTAAAAAGCGCTTTCAAAGGACCCACGCCTCCCCCTCCTCTTCATACCCCCACACCACCACCACCACTACTACTACTAGACTACTTGCATGATGTCTTTTTATTTTTTATTTTGTAATCAGGGAAAATAACCTGAATGCAAGATTTTCCATCAGGAACATCGATCAGAGGGAATAAAAACAGATCGTCTTGCTGTCTTCGTCGCTTTTTTTTCCCATCTCCGTTTTTAGTCCAAGTGATGATGATGATGATGATGATGAGATGATGATGACGGCGAAGCAGCCGCCATGCAGACAAGATGCAATCCTGTTTTTACTTTGTGTTCATCAGACAATCATTTTAAGTCGTAAGCACCTTTTTAAATACACTTCTGTCACTGCCTGTGTGGGGTACATGCTCAAAAAAATGTCGAACGGGATCGTTTATGACTGTATCAGATTTTTATTTTTATTTTCAAAATTTTATATTGAATTATGTATATCTCAAATAATGCGATCATTCTCCCGGTCTGTAATATACGTGTAGAAATATGCTTGTACATAATTATTGCTCTCCCCCGTCTCATCCTCTTTTCTATCCCTTCCTCACTTTTCTTGACTTGGTGTTCCTACATAAAATATTTGTCAAAACTTACAACTGAAGTGCTCTAGGCGTTTTTGTTGCTTTTGGTTGTGTTTTGGGGGGGTTGATAATGACATATGTTCCAAGTCACATTTATGCAACAACAACAACAACAAAAAAAATATGAAAAGAAAAGTGGAATAGCTTGTTATTACTACATTTATTCAAGTCTACAGGCTGCCCCCCCTCCTCTCCTCTCTGCCGCCCCAGGGTCGCTCAAAGCGCTTATTTACATTAGCCTATTCAATGTTTCTTTCTTGCGTGGTTATTATGTTAATGTACCATACATTTCTAAATCAAATACAGTATTCAATTTGCTATACCTCTTTGCATGATGTCTGTCTCTCCATCCGATTACGGATAAGGACATTGATAAGTGGCTAAACACATGTTCATATTGGGTCATTATTGGATTGTGGACGCATTAATGCTCATCATGGCTTATGTTCCCGGAGCAGGTTATGTTGTCAGCGGGCTGAACTCACCGAAAATTAGTTTGTTTTTATTTCCGGAACAGGGAAGACTATAGACTAAAGACTATTTATCATATTGGTGTGAATTGTTTGGTATTTTATAGTGACAAAACGCAAACTAATGCTGTATTTATTGCTATAGATTTTACTTTCCGGAAGAAGTCAAACTTCACCCCCTTTTTTTAATTTATTATTAAACCCCTTGTTCAAACCCATGTGATGTAGGTAAAATCCCCCTATATGACTGCCTCTGTAAATTCTGGCAAACGTCAACGTCATGCAGCACTTAAAAATGTGAGTGCTATTTCCCCTTTTGTTTACCGTTGCTAGTGAATACAGAAATTAAGTAAACGCGCCATTAAATGGGCTAATCACGATGGGACTCCTCCCCTGTCCCAATCTCCCATTGTGGCCCGCTGAAAAGAGCTTTTCTTCCTCGGACGAGAACCATTTCCCCCTCCAAAAAAAGGCTTTCTCTCCTGCAGTCCCTTTCCATCTAAATCCCCAACCAATTATGCTGCAGACTAGGGCAGATTTGCTATAGGACACTGTTGCAGGAACTATAGTTTTGGTGGAAACACTTGCGCAAAGATTTCTGCCTCCTAGAAGCAGCGCTGAGGGTTTCCCTATGTAAATGCGGCGCTGTATTAACTGCAGGCAACTCTGTAATACGCGCCGAGTCTCTGTGAGTGTTGCAGTCATGTCTTTAGCAGCAGAAAGTAGGACAGAGGCTGCTGTTTGGCCCAGGGAGACCGCAGGACTTTTAGGAAGTGGAGACTGGCTTAAACAGCTTCGGCGGCGACATCAACAGTGTAAACCTGCAGTCCTTTCACCAGGACAGATTCCTCCCCGACCTTTGATTTTAATAAGACAACTGAAACTTTATTGTCTCCAACAAGTGGAACACAGGTCCTTTAGGCCTGCTGTTGTGTCAGGGATGAGCAGGATGTTTAGATAGTATTTTTCCAGGATGTTTTGTGCAAAGTCTGGAAGCTTAAATATAAAATTCTATGGGCGGTGTGTGCGCGCATAAAAGCGCACGCAAAAGAGGCTGAAAGGGAGTGTTTAACATGTAGAATAGAGAGCAGGAAAGCAATTCTGATACAAAACGTGCCTAATTAGACCGGTTTCATTTGTTAATCTAATGGTTATAAGTTATTAACATGGGTGGCTATGGCAGGGGGGTGTAAAAAACAAAGTTAACACGAATCATTGCTGGTAAAAACAGTAGTTCAAATATTTCTTTGATTGTAAAGTGAAATCCTCTCCGCTAAATCTGAGACTCAGTTTGCCAAAGTTGAAATTGTTATTTATAGTAAATTTAGCTGTAGATACTTTAGATCTGACAGTAGATTATGTTGTTTTTTTCTCCATAAATGTTATCAGTCTCCACTGGATGAAATGTGCGCATAAGCTATCTGCATGCACACGTCTCCCTCAGACGGATACCAATCAAAACACAAAAACAAGTGTGTCAAAAGCTTCAGCCATACGACTCAATGGGCCCGTGATCCTGAAATAACCGAGGCCGTAATGCAGACAAACGCAAAGCTCAGCTCCCTGCCTGGCTGAAACAAACCACCTCCCGCCGTACTCATTGGCAGTCGATTGCAGATGAAGTAAATCTGTATCATATTTTAAACCCATTCCGGGTCTTAAATCGGCCTGCCAGAGACAGATAGGCCCTATCAAGAGCACCGAGGGGCCATGGCACCGCCGCACCACCAGACCCTTATCACACACCCCCACCTCTCCATTTACGCACTCCACAAGTTTTATTGGCTGCGACAAGTCCCGGCTATGATTGAGATTAAATTAATCGTAAACTGAAGAGCATTTTTATCGGCAAAGGAGGACACGAGGATTAGGGCTATATCTGAGAGATGGAGCCACAGATAGAGACTCATGAATACAAAACAAGCGATGAATGGGCTTCATTTGCGCAACGTTACGTTCATTATCCCAAAGGCTATGGAAACACAGTGTAAATATGCAGATATAAACTTAACCTACTTGAGAAAAAAATAATGAAAGCGGTGTGTTTCTTTGAAATAACGTGTAAAGAAAAAAGTCAGCTAAAGATGCAAACTTTGCAGTCGCCCGTTACACCCCTTCATGGGTCCGTTGCGCTTCACTTTATAAACACAAATAGAATATTTATGATGGATATCCATAAATGCACCAGCAGGCTATGTTTTGAGGAAATATTGTAGGAATTTAACGCCATGATATGACACCAGAGACACACCAAAAGTCAATATTAATTAAATATCATAGTGATCTTCCATTAGAGCATGTTTAACCATGTAAATGAGACGCATGTAAAGAGGCACATAGCTGTAAACATATGTAGGCCAGAGAGGCAGTAGTAAAAAGTGCTGGAAGTGTGAGTCTATCTGTTGCTGGCTGGGGTCATTAACAGTGGGGGAGCTCTTGTTCGTGATCTGTCAACTCAAATATGGATCACAAGACAAAGGAACTTAGCGAGGAGTAATCTCTGTGTGTGATACTTACATGAGAGTAAACGAGAATGTGAGACAAGTGCGGCAACAATGGAGACTCGCATGTTTTTTTCTCTTTTCGCTCCCTTAAGTTGTTTTGCGTTTATCTGTGCAAGTGCATCTGTCAAACAGGATTTGCATGAACATCAAGCTGAACGTCAACAACATAAAGACGATTAGTCTTTTTTTATATGGCTTCCAGATTTCAAGTCAAAGTGATTTAAATTGTCTTTAAGAGGAGAAAAGCGTAAGCGAAGGCGCTTCTGAAAAATATAGCTGATTTTTGCTTGGCTTGATGGTTGTTTGCGTCGTGATGATCCGCTTGGAGGTCATAGTTTACCTTCCTTTTCATTCCTAATCACAACATCTTGTATACCGAAGTTAATACAGGCACTGTCAGTCCAACTATAGGGAACAAGAGGAGGGAGGGGGGACTATTAAGCCGGAGTCTGGCGGTGAGAAATACTTGCCCTGCCCTGTTTTTTCTCGGATTTCACCGGTTAACTGAACACAACTTTCCTATTGGTGTGTATTCATGCAGCACCCAAAGAGCACCAGTTTCCCTATAGCCTCACCAGCGCGGCTGTCAGTGCAGGAATGAGCGGGGCCCTTTGGACTAAACTTTCTGCTCTCACTCTCTCCTCTCTTCAATAGGTAAGACGCAGGGCTGCAGCATTCCTCTTGACTGAGTGGTAATTTATACTAAGTTATATGACCATGACCTGCCATTCTCCCTTTCTGGGTTGTTATGTGAAATATTAGCAGCAATTAGCCATCCTCGTAAAGGCCAAAACAACCGAGTCTGCATTAAATACACATTATAATTTCACCTTACCATCACCCTTAAATCACAACTATCATGCAACACATTTTAGAGGAATTACAGCAAATAGCTACAGCTTTTTACACGATTTTAGTACCATTAAAGGGATTATAGGAGATTTTTAAAAAGTACAATAAAACTCAATAAACTCAGTTGGAATGATATAAAAATACGGTAATAGTGATGTATGGTTATGGGGTCAGGTGACAGTTTTATAATTTGGCGTGGTTGCAAGCAGGCAAACGTCACGAGATGTTTGACATCTGACTTTTTGTGCAATTTCGATTATGTGTGTCCGTGCCGAGGTGCGTAAATTGTGCGCGTTTTTACCAATGCCAGGCGGCATGCACCTGCTGCTTGTTGTCAACTGATCGACCCCCCAACCTCATCACACACACACACACACACACACACACACACACACACACCCTCTCTCTCTAAGACAAGGGCAGCGTTTGAAAGTGTCCCTCTATTAAATTGTAATTTGGAGGTCACACAAGGCAGGAGGCAATGATACAGGATCAGCGGTGTATAAGCTTTCATTATATGTAGGCTACCGTGTATAGACAGATGGGATCATACTCTCTTTCATAGTCAGGTTGGGAGGTGTGTGTGTGCATGTATGTGTGTGTGTGTGTGCGTGTGTGTGTGTGTGTGGTGGGAGGTGTCAAGAAATACTGCAGTCTAATGCTTATTAGTGTGGACTGCCATTGCACAAGCCTCATCTTTTTAAAATAAGCATAACATGAAAGCAACCCAACTTTGGCTTACTCAAGCGGACATGACCCCTCCCGCTCTCGCGCGCAAACGTGCACGCGTACAGCCTTACACTGACAGCACATATGGAGGTTATGTGTGTGTGTGTGTGTTGGGGTGGGGGCGCTGGGTGCAGGCTGTGATCTCTCGCCTTGTGCACACCGAGTGGACAGAGGGCTGAGCAGCTTAAATAGAGCCCCAGCACCTGTGTTTTCTACCGCCGTTCTCAGGCCTCCTTAGCATGGCACTGCACTGCACAGCGCTGATGTATGCACCGAGAACATGCAAACATTATACACACCATGAGCCAGAAATAAAAGGGAAGGATGTGGGAGTTTATCTTTAGAATTAAGCCACACTGAATAATTAAACTGAAATCCCCATATGATGGGTTTACATGCTGCACCCCCTTTCTTTCAGCCATGTTTTGTTTAAAGATTATCATTAACCAACTTAAATAGGCAACTTTTAACCAATTGTGCCCAATCAAAGTCAATCGCAATAAGGGATCATATCTTAATATTATATATGAGGTCATTTAAAAGTTAGTGTGAATATTAAGAATATATGCGGCAATAAAAAAGATTTTAAAAATAGCAGATAAATTGGCCTAATAAAAGAAAAAATTCTGCTGTCACTCATTTTATAAATAATCTCAGACGTCTCCACAAACACGTCACTGAATATTTGTTTATTAGGAAGAAACCACTAAAACAAGGCTCCGTCCTATACTCGCGGACTTGGTGCAGTTTTGGTGACACGTCCCCCTTTTGCTCCCCCTTTTCCTTCCATGAATTGGTGATTGTTCCCTGTTCTGATGCTGAAGGCTATTGTCTGTCAGCTGGAGCTCCTGCCTGCTCTGGTACTGAAAGCACCGGATGAACCTGGACACGGACACCCGGTCCCGCTGTGCCCAGATACCTCACACACACACACACACACACACACACACACACACACACAATAATGCATGAAACTCCTGTCAATCTGGCAGCAAACGAGGTTCCAGGTCAACAGTGATTCGGCATAATTACTCCCAAGGCCTTTTGTATTAAAGATCTTTAAAACCAAGTCAAAACTAAATTTGGCATCTGATATTGTCTAATAGAGACTAAAGAAATTCCCATTTAAAAGTAAAACTTGAAATTGTATTGTTAGAAAATGACTGTTAAAGTTACAGATTTCTAAATACACCACCTCAAAGGGCGTGTTACTGATATGTTCTGGGTATTTTTAAAGGAAAAATATATGGGGATAATCATAATATGTTCATGGAAACATAGTTTGACCAAAGTAGGCTATTTGGTGTATATGTGAAAAAGATGCATGCATCTTTATTTGCGCTTCTGTGTGGATGAATGAAAACAGATTAAAGATTTTCATGTTTGCAGGACAGATCATGTGCTTTAAATGTTTAGTTTTGAAACACATCTCACTGGGGCTCATATGCACTGGAGCCATAATTCTAAAATATGCATTGCACCATATCGGTTTAGCATATATCACAGTGCTTGGCCTAATATGTGACACACCGTAAAGAGCCTCGGCTTTAGTAAAGCTTGCCCGGTGACACGCCTCCTTTTTGTGCCCATGCACTTAACAAAAGGTCGGGGATTTACCGAGTCCTGGGTGTCCTTATCAATTTAACCTCCATTTACAAAGCTATAGGATGGATTACGCGGGATGCCGGCCGCCCCGAGCTCACAAACAGCCCTGACCAGAGGAAAGTCCACACTGTGAGGGGGCAGCGGCGGGCCAGGCAGGTGCAAAGCCGGCCAGACTGAAGGCTGAGCGGAGCCGAGCCAAACGTGTTCCTTGACTGCCATCTAGAGGAATCTGGCGGAAGAAACATGACCCCAAAGGATGGCTTTCCAAACTGTTCCTTTCATGTCAAGTGCCTCGGAAATGGAGGGCAAAGAGGAGGACCAAAATTCTAAACCTGTTCAAAAGCTTTTTTTTATTTTTTATGGCTGCTACTTTAAATCACATGGAAACATTTTAGATGTATTATGTATTACTTTATGCACATTTCCCCATATATCAGCCTGATATGTTTGGTGTCTTTAGAAACGTCTTTGTGTTTGAACAATGTTTGGCTGCTCAACATGGGCGTGTGCTGATGGAGCCACCAGTGTTTCCAGCAGAGTGTATTGTAAGTGGTTTTACCCCACTAGCGGCAGCACTGTTTGGCTACGATCGGCAGCATAAAAGGCCTCTGCTTGAGTTGGGACTTCTTACTTCTCTGTTAAATCCTCCTTGTGCTCTAGTTAATGCCAACGCAAGCACGAACATACATATACGGGCTTGCACTACAGGGACAACTGCAGGCCAGTGAAGTCATACTGCCCACACACATACACATACTGTATACACACTGTACAGGGCGCATTCATCAAAGTTTCATTGCATGAAAGTCAAATGATGTTGGAACACTGAACCAGCTTCTCCATTTAGTGCTAGATCAAGGATTCAGACGCCAGAGAGTGTAATGGAACCCCCGATCCCTGGTTAATTTTTAAAAACTGATACCATGAGTTTTACTGAGGCCGCCAAGGAGCCAAGTGACTGACTGGTGTGTGTGTGTGTGTGTGTGTGTGTGTGTGTGTGTGAGGGATGGTGGAGCTGGTGGTGGTGGTGAGGAGGGAAGGCATAATGGTGTCCGCTGGAGCGCGGCCTTTTAGAGTTTAACTTGCCTATTATGGAGAGCATGGGCAGGGGGAGGAAGAGGACAGAGAGAAGGCAACAGAGAAGGTTTCACTGTAAATGGACAGTAAAATGCTTACGGCAACTAGGCTTGAATCCACCATTAAATCATTGCAGGAGGAAAAGGGTATGCCGGCATTTTACATGCCACGAGCTATAACTCTTTCATTTCCCCACTTTGTACCCACTCATATGTCCTAAAACGGTTTCAGCCCAATTTCAGGTTCACGTGAGTATATAAGCAACCTTTATCTGGGGTCACTAGAGTCGATGGAGATACATCCAACTTTCACAGACTCATTAGCTAATAGAGCCTGGAGGTAAAAAATGCACTTTTGGATAAAATGATTTGACCTGTGAATTTTAAATTCACCTTTTAAAGTCTGTACGTAAACACAGGCAAACAAACATACTGTAACATTCAAAGAACATACCTGCATACTGTATAAGAAGCCAAATTTAAGTCTCCTCATTTTGAATTTTCCGTTGTCCACCACCCTCCTCACATATTCAGCTCCCTTAATCCAACTGAAAGGTTTTGCTTGTCATAGCTGCTCTTGGATGGAGATTAACCATCTGGAAAAAAAGGGAGAAAGTTTAATGAAATCCCTGTTTCAAATTCACCCTTCGCAATTCATTGTCTATGAGAGCATCTACTTAAGAGGTGCATGTTAGATGTACCTTGCTAGTTAATAACCAGCTCGGGACTCTGGAGGCCCTCAGCTGAAGCGTGCTGTTTTGTCCGACCACTTTTTCTATTTTTAATAGGTTCCTGTACATGAGTCGGTCGTGGAGTATCTTTAAAGCGCCTCTTTAGAAATGGCCTCTGTCCCGAGGTGGCCTCCAAAACACATGCATTATTGAAGCATGCACTGGCCTTGTCCTCCGCACTCCCTTCACTCAGTCCAGTTCAGCAAGCAGCAGCAGCAGCTGCACAGCTCCCACAAGAGCCGAGCGAGAAGAAAGAAAGCACAGCCCGAGTGTTCAGAGCTCAGAGACCTGATGTATGACTGTGGAGGTGGATGAAAGAGGAGCAGTTACAGGTCAAAACATCAAATATCCTTCACAAGTTCACATCGTTACTGAAGTTCAGATGTTTTTGTTCAGCTCAAGAATGCTGAGAAGCTCATCTGTGGGGTGATTCATTCTGGTAGGGTAAATCCGATTCCACAGAAACATCAGTGAACTAAAGGAGAGGTGATATATCACACCACTTAAATTACTCGGAAATTTACACATCACAAAGTATTTGAACAATAACAGGAAAAGTTAAAACAATATCCAAATGGTTCCTTTTTAGCCAAGTTTTTGAACAACATACATAAAACACTGAATATCAACTGATCTAGCTTTCAAAACACATATTTTAGGGATTTACTGCGTAATTTGATAACTGAAAAAATATTTTAGTTTCGAGAATATGCTGTTGTTTTAATCAAACATCAAATCTTTAGCTTTTTGTCAGCATCTCCTTCTCTCTCTGCTTCACACACACACACACACACACACACACACACACACACACACACACACACACTATCAAAACTGAATGTGAGCAGTTGGAGAGAATTGAGAGAGGGCAAAGGGAGAGGTTGAGAGCTGTGTAAATGGTCAATTGGCTTAACTCAGTGGTGTCTGTTCTCGGTGTGACGATGTCAGTGGGCAATGTGCAAATGTGCACTCTTTTGATTTCCCTGATGTAATCCTCTGCAGCATACTGGTAGCCCATAAAGCCCCAGGGAGGAGAGATGAGTGAGACGCCGGATAGTGTTTGTTCTGGGATTAAGATATCACTTCCTCGCGTTCATTCATTCAAATGTCACATGCACACATGCAGAGTACGAGTGCAAACACTATGTAAGTGCATGAATGCGCACACAGGAGCATATTCTTGCTCGTGCACACACACACACACACACAC
>NTHP01000134.1:1035869-1048286 GCA_003416845.1 Oplegnathus fasciatus | reverse complement strand
ACACACACACACACACACACACACACACACACACACACACACACACTGTCTTCTGTCCCTATATTCACACTATCTATTTCTATTTCTGAGTCTCTACTTGTAGAGTATGTGGCTGTCTCATTATGTTACACTGCCATCTAGTGATCTATAATAACTGACCTGAATAATTACTTACTCTTACATTACTTGGAACTCATTCATTACATTGCTAAGGAAGGATTTTTTGACTGAGGATAGCTTTCACTCTGATGCATATTTTTTCCCTTTCAGCCTGCAAACATCTGCAGCACTCAGCATCTAATTGCTCAGCTGTAAGCCTACTGTCCTGTTATTGAGGAAAGTAGGAACAAATTAATGTCACATGAATCTCCCTCTGTTTTTTAGTGGCAGTGCAGTTTTTAAGCCAGGTTTTCAAAATTAAAATTGTGAATCAAAATTAATGTCATCCTGAAAACAACTTATTATGATCCTATTATGAGTCTCATTATCAGTATTTAGAGTTATAATTTTTTTTTGTGGGTTTTAATTCGCCAATCACATATTTTTCCATCACAGCATGATTGTCAGTGGCAACATTCGAATCAGTCTGTGACACCACAACTCAAAGTCTGTGACTGTCATTGGCATTATTAGCTGGTATTATGCTATAATACAGTAATGTGATACCATATGGCCACATATTTTCTTATTCCTGAAATGACTTAAAATGCACCTGTGAGAGTGAGACAGGCAGCCTGTCACTATCAAGTGTAGCACCACACAGAGTTCATTTAATACCACAGTCACCATGACAGTCTTAGGTAGCTGCTCTGTGCATAGTATGTGCATATCATCATAGCCACCTCCTCTCACACATAACTCCACTGTACCTGTGAGCAAGGCACCCTCATCTCATATCCTCCAGATTAGCTTCTAAGTGGCCAGAAAACAAAACACACGGCTTATCTATTAAACGACGATCAAAATTCAAGGGGAAAATGGGCAATGAGTTAGTGAACTCTTGACAAATAAGTTGAGATGAATAAATAAATAACCAAAATGTGTTTATAGTCTTGCACGTCATCAAATTATGATGGAACAAATCCTACACCACGTCTTGTTCATTATGTGATTTCAAACATAATCAGATATTCAAGAATTACTTACTGCTATAATGTTTTGAGAATTACAGAGGCCTGGAATTATTTTCATTGCTGCCTTGATATGCCTCACTATGCAAACAAGAGTCATGCAATAATCAAAAAGAAATGCCTCACTTCAACCACAAGGGGTCATCATGAGCTCAAGGTTGAAAATTTGACTTAATTCATGACATGATGAAATGGAAGTGAAACAAAACAGAAGGACAAACACAACACAAGTGTGACAGCATCTGGCATGCATGCACTCAGAATGCATCACATGTAAAACTATTCATTGTATATAGCTTTATACGTTCACTCCAAAGAACACACAGCCTTGCCTGTTGTCTATGCAAGCTGCTGATAACATTCATGGCTTCCAGTTCCATTCCAGTAGTTACATGTGTGTGTGTCAAGTCAAGTGTACAATAAATTACAAATGGTGTATACAGAAGCTTTAAGGTCACTGACACATATCCCCCCCTCTATGTCTACCTCTCATTGTGTAGTGAAATTATACCCGTGGCATGTTTTCTGCATTTCTCACTACAAAATTGCTTTGGCTGAAACCCAGGAGCGTTTGAAGTGCAGTGGGGAAGCTAATCAAGCAGCAAGTGAGCGGCAACAAAGCAAAAGAGACTTCAAGCAGCTGCCACTGCTGTGGGTGAGAAAAAAAAAACAACAACAAGAGGCGTCCACAGCTTGGAAACCAGTCTAGTGTAAGTTATCAGGAGGAGGAAGATGGGAGGGAGGAGGAGGAGGAGGAATGGGAAACAGAGGGAAGGACAGAGAGGAAGAGAGAACTATAGCTATTTTTTTGTAATTTTTCACAGTGACTGAACTCAAGTATGAAAACAAATTAAACAAGAATGTGGATTTGAAAGACATACATGACTATCGTGCTGACATTATATCCACCGGTAATAATGTATCTGCTATCGTGTGACAGCATCCGTTACAATATCTACTGTTGTTACTACAACATAATCTGGCTGCTCTGAGAAGCAACAATACAGTATTTGTGCAGGTGAGTTTTCTCCCTTAATTCTGCCTCCCCAGGAGTCAACGTGCACATACAGTATGGATGCTACCTAAGTCAGCTTTCTAACCTAAAATATTTGTTAACATTTCAATTAAAAACAGTGTGAGTTCTACTTTTCATAGCACATGAAACAATAGGTATTCACTTCTCACTTAACATTTGAGCAGACTGTGGCAGAATTTGCATGCTTTTTTTTATAATAACCAACATTAAGTGTAATAAACAACAATAATTACTTTATTTACTAAGCAAAAACTCTATACTCTTGAGGCGTGTAATAATAGTATTTACAACATGCTAACTAGCGACATAGTGCAACTTGGATTACAAATATTCATCAACGTCAACATTGAATATACCTGTACTTGTAATAGTTTAGTGGGTGTAGATCTTTAAGGTTAAGTAGACTCTCACCCACCCTATTTAAATATATTTGTTGCTGTTAATGTCTGTTAACCATTTTATGATGTTTTCCTTTCATTTCAGTTGCAGTTTTCTATGTTTTAATATTAGTTTGAACATTTGTTTTATAACCCTTCTGCTTTTATTGTCCTGTGTATACATGGCCCTCGTGCAAAAGAGTCAAATAAAGGTTGGATGAATGAATGAAGGAATTCTTGTCTTTATAACGAGCTCCACTTATCTCTCTGTACAAACCTGATGAAGATGTGTGGATGTAATGTATTTTTCTAGCCCATATAATGAAGTCTTTTTAGATTTGACAGTACAGAGGCTGATTTTGCTTTATTTTGCTTTATCTGTTTACCTGCCTACTTCACCACAATGCCCCTGCTGGAGTATCAGAGCCAAGCTGTGCCACCTTTTTGTGTTGTGTATTCATCACTGTTATCAGGGTCTTGTTCCCTTCTTTCCACACATGCAGTTACACTCTCTGATCACTAGGTGGAAGCAGTTCAGCTCAAATAAAGTTTCCAGCCTTTTCAGCCCTTTTGCTCGGAGCTCCGCCGCTTTCCTCTAAATTATGGAGAGAACCAAATGGTTACCTTTCATCACGTCTGCTCTGAGGTTTTGTTACTCTTTAAACAAATCTACACAGTACTAAGTGGAGTGACCACAGTGTGACAGTGTGTGTCTATACAGCATGTGAGTGGGAGAGTGGAGTTTCATGGGCATCTATGTCTCAGGTCATAGGATCATATGAAGCAGTTCATGTTTATTAAGCAGACGCCTTCATTTATACTCACCTCTCTTCCCTTTCTCCTCCATTTACAGATTGGTTGCTATGGTTACACCATTCCCACCTCAGGTACAAGGAATATGTTAGAGACCACATTCCACAAACTTTCCTCCATCGTTACTTATTGTCTTTCTTTTCTTTTTCTTTACCCTGACTTACTTTTGTGATTACTTTTACAGAATGACAAAGACATGGACAAACTAATTATTTTTGATGGTATACACAGTTTGCACCTGATTAAGTGGCCACACTGTTATTGCTCACCTGACTGCGAGGGGTATTAAAGGTGTAATCTACAAATGACATCATGTATTGTAGCCTAGAACATACCTTGTGTGCAAAGTTTGTCTTCAGTAGTTTTTAAAAACAATAAGGCCTGTTTAATTTTTACAGGGTGCCAACATGAAAGTGTGGGCGCACACACACACACACACACACACACACACACACACTGTGTGCTGAGTCAGCGGTCTGGCTGGTTGAACCCGTTAGTGTGTTTAGCTGGAAACAGACGGACCTGCACTGTACACATTCAGACAGACAGGCCTAGTGTGCACAATCAACAACAATACTGATTGATCAAAATTAGAAGGAAGTTTCCTTCATCTGCTCCTTTTTGGAGCAGACAAGCCCAGAGTAGGATATAAATGAGCTGCAAAACCTTTAACGGCTTAAAGCAACAAATACTCATGTAACGGTGTACGACGTTGACTCATCTTATTTTTCTTTCTCTCCTTATCACATTAGTGCTGTCACCCTTTTCTGTGAAGTATTTAGGAAAACATTTAGAACAAAAAAACATAATTCAATTTAGTTCACATGGGGCAATGTAAAGAACGCAATTACAAGACACAAACAAAGACTAAAAAGAGGATACAGACTATGTTATAACATAAAACCAAATGGGACAGGAAACATTGCCAAATTATGGTGTAAATGAAATATTTTCAAGCTTTGGTCATGTTCATAAAGTGCAGAGTTTATCTAAAATATCTAGGTCAGATGTCCTATGCATGTAGCTGGAATAAAATAATTTTTGCAAGAAAAAAAACATTTAAGTTGGAATTGCCTCTGGTACTACTTTATTTATCCTTTGTCTACAAGTAGGTTACCAAAGCACCCACCTGACGAGCTTGAATTAATTGTAATAGCACACAGAACTTGTCATCTATTGATGCTTTTCTCAGGACCTGCTGACAGTAAAATCGTTCGAGACTTCTTCACTACCATACTGGCATCAGGCCTCTCTTAAGTTTCAGGATGCTATGACATAAAGTAAACAAAACAAACATCAACAACTGATGAGCGACAGAGAAATGTGTTACACTGCTGAACCTAATCAGTCAAAAAAATTAGCAGCAGACTATAAAGCAACTATGCAGTAAAAACAATTACGCCCATTAGTGTATCAACAGTTCAAATGCAGCTCCACCTGCTTATGTGACACATCGAGAACCCTTTATCCCATGTCATTTTCTACTGTTCATTAAAGCAAAAACATATAAAATCATGGTCTATTAGTGGAATTTGTGTTATAATTACATTTTGAATTTCACAAAAGTGTTCCTTGCTCCACAAACTGGAGAATCCCATCATCACCCAAAGGAGCTCTTATCCCACAGAATAGAAATGTATATTCGGTAATGTACTGTGTATAACAACATATCTGAAATATGTTGGCATAATAACAAAATAGCTTTTATTAAGTTATTATATCATAATTGTGTTTTGATAATGGTACGGTGAATATCAAGGTCAAGGAAGGTTAAAAACCAACCAACCAATAAACAAACAAAAGTGACAAAAAGCTAAAAAATAAACTGTTTGTCAAAAGCTTGACAAACTTTGCATCTTTATTTGTATATGTTATTGTAATATCAGATGACTAACTAATGAAAAGGCTAAACTGATAAATGGACTAGTTTTACAACAATTTATCTGAATGACACTCTGTACTGCTAGTTGATATAACATCAAGTAAAAGGCTAGATGGGCCGAGCGTAAAATACAGCGCACTATGAAAATCTTGTGCATGATTTAACCTGCCCTTTGGTGTGCAGAGTGAACACCCAGTGAAAGCATAAAGAATGGTGTAGTTAATCTTTACGCTGGACAGATTTAATGGAGCGGTGTCAAGTGACAATAGCTGGAAAAGCCATCGGAGTGAACCTAATGCGATCAGAATAGCCCGTGTCTGTCTCCCATCTAGGAATTTACAGTAGGGGGGAAAAGCCCAGGTGAGCCTTTCTTAACTCCCCCACCCCCCCACTATACACACACACACACACACACACACACACACACACCATCAAGTGTACAAACACACATTCACAAGTACTACAACCCTTTCTTCTTTACATTTTACACCAGCACATGCTCAAACAAAGACACACACTTTAACCACCTAAATATTCTATATAGTTTTTACAGCAAAACCTTACTTTAAGTCCCCCGATTTAGCATTTATAAGCAGTATAAAAACATTTAATAAATGGTTTCTAACACACTATAGTGTAGTTGTAAACAGATAGAAGTATTAGTTGTTTTTTTGTCAACAACTATAACTCCATTAGTGGGCCATTAGTGAAGGCTGGTATATAAACAGATAATAAATGATAATATAGTAGCCCAGTTGAAATTTTAATAATAAAGTAAAATATGTCTTAATAGGAACATTTAGAATTACTGATAAATACTGTACATTAATAAACACTTTAAAATGTCCTTAACTGTGTACATCTACATATAGTGTGTTATAAACCATTTATTAACTGCTTATAAATGGTAAATGGGGGTATTAAAGTGAAGTGTTACTGCTGTCACTGTTGAACTGTAAAATCACATGTGTGATACTGAACCTAAACAAGTGAAATGTTTCACTCTAGCTGAACTCTTGAGGTTTTGATATGTCTCTCCCTGTCTCAGGTCTCAGGAGTGGGCTGCAGCGATGGAAGTCAGGACTCGGTCTGCCAGGTGACCTTTCACTCGAGCAAAGGGCACCCGCAGTGTGCTTATGTGTTTGTGAGAGTGTGTGTTTTGTAACAGTACGCGTCCAGCACACAGGGAGTGCATTAATGCTCGTACTCCCCTGGCCATCTCTCTCTCTCTCTTTTTTGACCGTAACTCTACACCGTGCACCCCCCCGCCCCCCTCCCCCCTCCTCCCTACCCAAGCCCCCTGCTGTTTTATCCTGTTTTATGGGACACACCTGATACACCAAAAATGCATAATGGCTGAGGAGAGGCTGAAATCAATGTGCTCATCAATAATCGCACCACTGTGTTTGACCTCAAAGTGCTGTAAAATTAAATAGAAACAAAAAAAAGAGGCTTTATATGTTAGAAATGCTTGTATTCTGAAAGTGAAACTTCAAGTAAGTGTTTCCAATGGTACCATTTTGTCAATAGGTGCTTTTTATTTGCAGTACCTATATTCACACTATGGTTCATGATATTGATTAGTCATAGGCTAATAATTTGAAGGCCAAATGTGTAGAAATTACAGGTATTTTCACAAATCAAATCAAGTTTTTGTTTGCCTCAGCTGATCAGAACTAAAAATATAGACTGCTTTGTCTACAAAGATTGCTGAACCATTAACAGCTTCAGAAAACACTAACATCTTTAATAATCATAGTGTTTGTTGATGCATTACTGTAAAATAACTGTCAATCAATTCTGGAGTGATAACAAGTTCCCAACCCGTGTTTTAAATTTTGGTGCTGCCGGGGAAACTCTTGTTAGCGTTCGGATTTCCTTTAATGTTTATATTTTACTCCCAGGTTGGCTTGTGTCTGAGCTTTTCTCCCAAATAGGGAGTTGATTTTTGGTGAGGCACTAAGAACGAGAATGTTTGTAATAAAAACCAGTATCATACTACTGATGAACTTTGATTTTATCCTTCTGTCTGTCTGGGTGTTCTTCATAGTTCTTGGCCTGGACATTTGCACGATTTAATCTATTCATCGATGCCTGAAAACACTGGCCCTGTGCTGCCTGTCTGCATTACTGTATCAGCCAAGAGCAGACTGTCTGTGAACTATTTTCATTTATATTTGAATCCATGTTATATTTAGGTGCAGCCCAAAGCTCCCTCAGCTCAGTGGGCATTTTCCACCATACATTGTGGATTTATTTCCTGCAAGAATCAAAAAGAAACTATTTAAAATTATTTTTACAAGATAAGTAATGCACATTTTTAAAGATTTTATGACATTGATACCAATATGAATTTCTGTCAAAAAAACAAAAACTAAATTATATACTATACATGCATTATGTTTGATGCTAAAATATCGCTTATTTTGGTACAATTATCTGAGGTAAATTTTGTGTATTTTGGTATTTTATCTTTTAGAGCAAGATGTTTACTGTGCAGCTTCTCCTCCTCTCGGCGATGCCATTGCAGCTCTGACATGGTTTTTAGATTATCAAAGAGGAATTTCAGTATTAAACATGTTATTCCCATTCCACAGGACAGTTTCACCTGTGGTGATGAAAAGTCTGCTGTTACCTTCAGCCAAAAGAGAGGGAAGAGTTTGTCCTTCTCACTAACTGAGGTTGATATACAGTTCAGTTCAGATCCAGTAAAAGTGAATAAACACATTGGATCAAAAGGAATGGCTATTTGTAGATACATCAGGCCAGACTGCACAACAAAACAATACGTTTTTAAACGTAAAAGCCCAAAAACTAAAACATATGAGGGTTTAAATAAAGTGGTACACACCTTTTCCTGTTGCTGTGGAAGCCTGCAGTGAAAAGTGAGCATTTAATGATAGTGATGTTGCAACCAGTTGGTATTCCTCTCTGTCGTCTGACTCAGTTTCCACTTTGCAGTCGCAGTATATCAGTAATGTAAATCCCAGCTGTCTTACTCCCTTGTTAGTACAACCTCTCCAGGCAACAAGTGGCACGAATCTTTAACTGTTCACACTCAATGCCATCGTTTGTTTCAGGAATATTTGTTGTGTACTGTGCTATCATTCTCACAGCCACCTTTAAGTTTCGATAATTAACTGAAACAATGTCTGGAATCAGAGCTCTGTCACTTGCTGCACATTTTGTCGTCTTTAGACCAGTGGATTTCATCTTTAAACTAGGATAGTGGTTTGGCACACTGTCCATGGCCAGGACTCCGTGGAAAAAGAGATCTTGTATCTCAGTGGGACCTTCCTGGCTAAATAAAGGATAAATAAAATAAAATAAAATGACCCAGAGGACCCGAGTTTAAGCGTCTCTGTCCTGCTGAAGCTTACTTGAGCAAAACAGTGAATCCCTTCCAGCTCTGAGGCTGCTGCTATAAAAGTTTGACCTCTGACCTCCCTGAAGGGGGTCTAAGTGAAAAGAGAATTTCCCCACTGGGACCAATAACGTGTCGCATTATGACTATCATCACTGTACCTGACACTTCTACGGAGAGTGTTAACATCCCTGAACAAACAGTTCCAGGTTAAATGAGTATCTGATACTTGGATGAAAACCTTGCACCTCCAGTTTTGCTGATTTTTGTTCATCCACTCAGCTGAGACAATAAAATAATTAAAATAATTTTGGATAATGCCAGAAAATGCATTGTGATTCGTCAGTAATCAAGTATGTGATATGTAACTCACTGGTCATCCACTGTTTTTACAATAACAGCTTCATCAATCTTCTCTGCAGTTTGTCAGTTAACTGTGACAGTGAAGCAGAGCATCACCATCGCGTGCTTATCGACAAAGACAAGTTCATTTTGAATTTGAAAATAAGTCATCAATTAAAGTCCTAAATGACGACAGTGTCCAGACATCATACCAATTTATATATAAATTCTTGGATTTTAACGCACGTTTTTGTTAATTACTTAAAAGATCCTGACAGAATTATCCATCATGAATAAATTATGACAATATAAAATTTGCCTAATGTGGCTTTATGTGGCTTCACTCTTTTTTTTTTCTTTACTTATTTTCTTGCCATATTAATGAGCAAACGACACTCGAATCCAGAACTCCAAACAATTGCCAGGAAAGAAATAATCAAATAAGAAAGAAAAAAATAAAGTAAACTGCTGTTTTGTTTTTTTTTTAATTCTTTTAGCACAATAAGCTGAGAAACTGTAAAATTAATTTCCATCTGCCTGACCTATCGCGAAAATTAGGGGAAAGTATTTCGCTGTTTTTTAATGAGATACAAAAAATGCTGCAAAATATGGAAAAAAAATATTGTCATTTAGTTATAAGACGCAAATAAAATAGCTTGATGAATCAAATGCATAACATATTACATAAAACAATAATAATAATCAGCAGCAGCCATGCGGGCACATATAGATACACGTATCTGTGTTTCATATAAAATGCTCCGCATTATTTGATGTTTTTAAATCGATACGGCGATTAAATAACAACCAAAACTCTATTACTCGCTAAAAGAAGACGGAAAACATGTGTGTAAAATGCATTCTGTGCTAATGATTGGGCGGTGATGTAATTATGATGACAATAATAGCACTAATTTGTTCACCCGGGCCTATCGGTCATGGAACAGAAACAGATCTCAGGTCAGAACAACTCGTTGCTTAATATCTTATAAAAGTGTATGGATGTGATCTTTACGGGGCCAGGACTCCACATTCTCTCCTGATTGTTTCAGGCTTTGTTTCCTGGGGGCAAAGCCGCATTAACTGTCTACAAGTCTGTTTGCCCAAAGTTGTTGAACACTTCACGTTTAATCTCCGCAACATCCTCCCCGCGTGCTGAATTGACAGGCGATTAAACAGCCTGCAGATGAATTTGTGCAAGAAACCAGGACTAGTTCACACCTGCCTGACTGTTTACCCTGAACCCTCTGCTGCTGCTGCTGCTGCTGCTGCATTTGGAGCGCCATTATTCCCACGAGCCAGCTTGGCAGAATCAAATCGGCGTTTATAACGAGTGCGCCTTGTTAGGACTTTTCCTCAATGCTGGCGGATTTTCCTAACATCTTCTGCCCAAAAAACGTTTAATAGCCTCCCCTCCCCTCCCCGGGCACACACGGCGCACTCACAATGCCAGTTCAAGTTCACATTTCAAGCCTTATGGGAAACAAGAGAGAAGTGAAAGTGCGAGGAGACGAAAATCACAACTCTTTGTAGGGTTACAGAGTTGGTTTGGTGAGAGACCAACTATTCCGTGTTATGTCTCCTCACAAGCCGCTATTACAGGCCTGTTTTGAGTAGACTCATATGCAGTGAAGTCCTCGTTAATTACAAAGTGCCGGCTTCGGGCTGCATGTCTAATTGACCTTCATGCGCCAGAAGTTGTGCCCAACAAGGTGCGACTGATCCTTCGCATTTACAGACAGGAGAGAGACAGTTCACACACTCTTTGTGTACACTCTTCATATTTACACTCCCATTAGAGCCGCCCGGGCCCAAAGATAATTTGTTATTGGACCATAACATCCCTTTGCTGTTGTTTCACTTAAAAGAAAAACAGTTCTCCACCCATTCGCATGTGAACAGCCAATCAGCCTCCAGTAAATTATCTTTGAAGTCATCATTATTGTGGATTCTGGTTTATAATTATGCATATTTCCCCAAAAGGATGAATATGAGATGAAGAGTGCTATAATAAACTGCACAAAGATAAAGGTGCAAATATGGCACAAAAATATGCCATTATACTGTTATTATTGTGATAATAAGACCGTAAAGGGCACCGCGCGCACCTGAAGCTGGAGCCTATAAGAGGGAAAGCTACTAATGAAAGTATGAAAGGCAGAAATTATGTTGTTTTAGGTTTATTCTACGCGAACAGCTCTGGCAGCAGACTGGGGGGGGGCAGCTGAAAGTGTTGCACGGCTGAAGCTGTTCAAACAAAGTGTCTTCTTTCAACGCCCGTTTCCAGTTCTGTGTTGTTTTTTTCTCTCTCTCTCTCTCCGCCAAACACTACGACACTTTTGTTCTCCTCAGCCGAGCGCGGAAAGATAAGGTGTCATCACTTGAACATCAAGGTTCCCGGCTGGAGAAGCACGTATAAATTTCGCCCAGCTTTGCCTGTAATGGCCACTTGCCACATGCTGCAGTCTCTTGACTGCTGTTGTTTTTACAAAGGGCTGGATTAAGTGTCGATATTATTTTTTTTCTCTCTCTCTCTCTCTCGTTTTGTCATTTTAACATCTGCAATGATGACTTGGGTGAACTTTGACCTTAAGTCGGCGAACATCATTTACAAAAACGCCCATTTCTATAAACTAAATAAAAACTAGAAACGCAATTATTCAACTTTTGTATTTAAAACTCTCTCATTTACTCGACCAATTTAATAAATTATATCCCCTAAATATTAGTATACTGCATATGCTTATTTTCTTCTTTTCACATATTTCCACACTTTCTGAGACCCAGTTCTTGTATTTCCATGTTAACGGCAAAAGCCAAGCACACAAGCCTGTAAAGGACTTGTGTGAACGGGGAGAAACTGATAGTTTTCCTCCTTAACGACTTCCCTTGCAGCATTTATGATTCGATGGTAGATAATCCCGGGATATCGACCCGTGCACGCCGGCAGACTGCACACACATAAAGGACAATATCCCCTTTCTGAGAGCAGCCATATGTGTCAAAGGCTAAGAGCTCTTGATTTTAGGGTAATGCTATCTGATTATACATTTCCCCTAACGTTATTAAGGAACTAGTGGTTCAGCGCACATTCAGAAGGCCAGAGGAGATAGTGAAGCATGGATTTGAGCCAGCTGTAGCTCACTGGCCGTTTAGATATAAAGTTATAGTTTGTGTGTATAATATATGTGCATTTCTGCAGTCAAAGTGAGATTCGTGAAAATAGAATTAGACATAAACATTTTTTTTTAATTAAAAGTGCAAAGAACTACTTTGAAAATGCACACACACACTCCAATAAACAAACCTCCTCTTATTGTGTAAAAGTCGATATTTGCCTGCAGCTGTTCTAGCGTGCGATTTGCTTTGTTGAAATATTCTTAAAATGTCACCCAGCTTGAATGGTTCAAAAACAGATAACGAGGTGACCCGCAGGAGGCAAACTATACAAACAGACTGGTTTTCTGCAAAAA
>NTHP01000134.1:1006465-1027579 GCA_003416845.1 Oplegnathus fasciatus | reverse complement strand
ATATATAGGAAGGGACGTGGCTTTTATTCTGTAAGACTGCTACACGCACTGACCTGAGACGAGCGCAACAAGGGGCTGATGAGTAACATTCTTTCGGACAGACATCAAAATGTTGGGCAGAGAGAGAGAAATTATTAAAGCCAGAGCCTCTGTGTCTATACCGGTTAAAGGGATATGAATGAGGGCCTATCCAATAATTGGTTGTTTACATCTATCTTGTTACCCCAGAGGCCGGGGCTATCCTATAGAGCAGGGAGGAGATTTCAATAAACCGCACAGGCAAGCAGCAGGGAGGGGTGGGGATGGAGGGGCGGGGCAGAGGAGTGTGTGTGTGTGTGTGTGTGTGTGTGTATGTGTGTAGGTGGGGGGCTCGTCTTCATTTCCAGAAGGCTCTGACCGGTCGGCAGGTTCATCAGATTGGACGGTTTACATTTCAGGCCCACTCTAGAATATATAGGCCCGCACCAAACGCAGCAGTTTCACAGGCAGTTAAAAGGTGAGTCAAGCATCACCTTAAATTGATGATGATCACAGAGCAAACACCAGCATGAACAAAATCTTGTACAATCATTTCTTGACACAACGTTTCTACTACAGCCTACTTATAGTATCAGCCTCACTGAATAGAAAATCTTGTAAATAATACTCAGTTTGAATTAACTATAAACATATTACTGAATCATCTAAATTCAAGATTTATGCTAATATGTGCTGCTGAATGTGGATTTGATGCATAAAGACTCAGTATCAGATGATTATCCATTATCTGTAACTTTAAATGAGAGGCAAAACATCCAGCATTAACAAATAATTTTACTCTTGTTCAGGGTGGAAAGCTTCTGAGACATCAATTAGTAATTAAACAACAAATAATTAACAACTAACTAATCGTTTTTTTTGTGCAGTGTGACCCAACAAGACAAACACTGTGATACATTAATGCTTTGATAAAATATCATTCATAAAACCTGTGATATAATCACTTGATGAAATACCTGGGCAATATCTGATAATATAATCAAAAGGCTCCATTGGACAGAAATATAACTTGGCAGACAAGCTGTTTTCAACGAATAAAAAGCTTGCTAAAATCTGTTTTGGTGCATTTCCATTCCACATTATTGCAATCTGAACATTTTCTGGGGTGAAGGGGACAAATTAAAAGCCCTGCAATCAAGCACAGGCTGTGCACTCATGCAGTTACATCTATTACCCACTGGCAAAAAAGCCATAACCAACCACCACCCCACTGTCCACCCTCCACCACCACACTGCTGTGGAACAAACTTACACCCAAATTGCAGCTGGCCTGAGTACTGGAGCAAACAGCAACAAGTGTCTGTTTTTCTAAAAGGCTGGTCATTGGAGCTGATGAGTAGCAGTGTGTGTGTGTGTGTGTGTGTGTGAGTGAGAGAGAGAGTGTGCCGCTTGCTGCTGAGGTTAATTTATTCGATCAATCACTCCATTTGATTCCTGTTTATTTTCAGGAGTCACATGGTCATTTCAGCCGCACACTGAGCCCTTTATGCACTGCCAAGGCGTTTCCCCCTCCACCACTAAGACCGTATAGCATGCGTTTGGCTATAATTTGGAGAGGAGAAGGGTTCCAGCACTTCTCAGATATTTCACGGTTCCTAACCTTTATGGTGAAATCCCCTCAGACCTGTCTCTCGTCAAACCCGCAGTGTGCAGACATGCAGGTATATGAGCTTCACACATAGCTACACTGATTTATGTCAACGCTGTGGGCTTGTTTTAAATGACTGCAAACACACTCCACTGTGGAATTATGTATTATCGTCTACAATTTGGCAAATGGTGCACAGTGCAAAGTGTGCAGAATCTCCTTGCACACATTTTCTTTTGTACAGGCTTATAGGCTGTAAGCTTTTACTGTGAATGTTTTTTTTGTTTGTTTTTTTGCCTAAACGGGTTAGACATGAGCTTTTTATTCTCTACGTTATGTTTAATTTGATTAATACATTTACTATAGCTTCAAACTAATATAGTTTGCATGAATTCGTGTGCAGTTGAAGCAGTTTGTAGTGATGCATACTGACAATGAATTGTAAACTTAGCTAGAGCTTCACCTGCTCCTTTGGAGTATTTTGATACGGCCACTAAGAAACCACCATGGGACCAATACGTAGGATCAGATAAACACCAGCCTGCTCTGCATCAAAGTAGACAGAAGGCTGGGACATATAATTGGATCATGATAACCAATTGCTTCTGATCTTGTAACATTTGAAATAGCCAGAAACATGAGGGAAGAGTTTGCCCCACCCCTAAAATAAATAAAAAGAGGACTCCGCTATGATACCACAATGTTATTTCAGCGTGAATAAGGCTAGAGCCGGGATCAAAACTTATTTTGAAAACTGGTTTTACAAAAACGGTGAAGAAAACATAGAGACACAACATGTCAAATTACCCACAGAGAGCTCTGCAGTTACAGTTGCAGCTTTTACAGTATGTCCGCTTGTTAAGTTACTTACTCTCAGAAAACAACAAGGCTCGGATGGCCATGTGTGAATTCTTTAACCGAGTACTCTCTTTAAGTCAAACCAGGGGACTTCAGTATCCTGTGTGAATCTTATAGATCTTACAGTAAAGCATTCCTTTACACACAACCCAGGCTTTCTACTTATGGCAGAAGTCTGCAGCATCGCTTAATGTTTTTCCCTCATGCAACATTCTTCCTTTTTTACAGTGCTGGAACTCGTATGGCAGGAAAGAATTTATTAAAAGCGACCCGCAGTAATTAGCAATGTGCTAATGCTTGAATTTGTATCCATTCCTGTATGCAGGGTTTTTACAACACTTCGTGGTTTCACTTGAAACACAGGCTTGACCCCGTGTCACCGGCCATATGGGCAGTAAATAGTTCCATGATAGAGTCAGCAGTTGTAGTGATACTGTACCGAAGAGAAACGTCTTATTATACATCATACTACATGGTGTTTTTATGGCGTGAAGATGATTGACAATGAAGTTTTAGTAATGTGACTGGTGCTTTGTTTTACTGTGTCCTGATACACTGGTTTGAAGTTTTACTTTTTGTCATTAGCCTCAGTATGTGTGTGGGTTGAATACAGCTGCACAAGTTGCTATATCTTTTAACATACAGGTCAAAATTAATCTCTATGAATATATTTTGTCACTGTGATGTTATTATGACATGAAACTAATTGTTTAACATCATATAAATTATTGCAATTGGTATTGAGAGCTTGAATTTTGACGATATAATTTGTTTCAAACTAGCATAAATGACCAGTGTTATCACTGAAGATTCAGTGGACACCCTACCCTTCATGTCACCTGCAAGATACCATCAGTGTTGGTTTCAATTGATAGTTTTCATGACATAAAGATTAAATGTAGTGTCAGAGGTCATTTGATGCTGTCAAGAAACAAGACTAAGAGTCTACAGCCATGCTAGCGGCTCTGTAAGGCTGTAGTCAGGCACAGAGGGGCTTTGAGATAAAACCTAATGCTAGCATGGCAACATTCTCACAATGACAGTGCTAACATGCTGATGTTTAGCAGGTTTAACGTTAACCATGTTCATTATTTAGCGTGTTAGCATGCTAACATTTGTTAATTAGCACCAAACACAAAGTACAGCTGAGGCTAGTTTTGCAGATATTTGGTCATAAATCAAAGTATTTGACAAAAAAAACATTTGATCTGATGGTGGCGGTAGAGGAAAAGTCAGGTAATCACCAAAGTCATTATGATCATTTGGGAACCATGCATGTCTGTATACATTTTGGTGCCAATCCATCTAGTAGATGATATTTCACAGGACAAGTGAAAACTTTGACCTGCTTGTGGCGCTAGAGGAAAAGTCAAAAGGATCACCAAAGTCATTAGGATTCATCCTCTGGGCACCATAAATGTGCCAAGTTTCCTGGCAATCCATCTAATACATGCTGAGACTTTTTTCTCTAAAAACCAAAAACGTCAAACTGATGGTGGTCACCTAATTCAGCAGGATGCATCCTCTGGGCACCTTGAATGTCTGTACAAAATGATATGATAATCCATCTTGTTGAGATATTTCAGTCTGCACCAAAGTGGTGGGCCGACTGACAGACCAACATCAACATTTGCCGCTAGCATGGCTACTAATAAAAAAACAAAACATGCCCATGAAAAGACAGATTCTGTCATGCAGCTGATCCTCGTTTCCAAAGAACACAAGTAACTTTGATTAGGGACTGATTCATGCTGTCATCACAGAACAGACCTCCACAAAAAGAGAAGGCTATCCTTTTGATCAGTGCTTGTTGGCGTTGCTGCCTTGGCTTTAGCGCTTACTTTTATCTTTTCACAGTTTTTTATGCACTCAATGTCTTAGTTATTCAAGCTCTGCAAACCCCATTTCCACTCTGAAGCCTCCAAGAAATCCCATTAATAATGTGACTACTTTCATCGTCTAAATGACTTCTCTCTCATTAAACCAAACCATCCATCAAACTTTTCGCTGTATTCTGCTCACTATTGGGTACAATATGAGATATTGTGAAGATGAGGGCAAGTGTTTGCTTTGTAAATAGAAGTGTGGCACGGCATAGCGCTCATTTGTTTTTATATGGGAGAATTGGATTTCATGATTGCTTTTTAATTCCGCCTGCAGGGTATATTAAACGCCTGCAAACCTCTGAACACTTTGTCCAGGAAACTAACAATTATAGTCAATCTGAGCATATGGCAACCACAGCTATTTGAGAGAAAAGATGGGGCTTAGGCTGAGGAACTGCCTCATGCATCATTACACTTTACTAAGGTTTAGTTTCTCCATATAGTGTTGCTGTTTATGCCAGTGATTCAACATATGCCCTTTTAAACTTTTCTCTTCAAGCCAGAGAACAGATGATAACATAACACTTTCCATTTACAGCAAATGATATTTGGACATAAACAACTATAACATTTCAAAAGTATAAAATAATTTAAAAATCTCTTCAATAAAAGCATATCTATAAACTGATTGTTACTGCACTTAGTACGAGCCGGTGTTCAGAAAGAATATGAGGATGAGAGCATTAAAGTAAGTATGACCTTACTTACATCTTCCCTGCTCAGATTTATTCTGCTGGTCCCTGGATCAAACCCTCTTTAACTTCTTTACCTTCTTCAGCTTCTGTAAATCCTTCAGCCACTGCTTGCTAAAGCTCTAATAGCCTGTGATTATTTGTGATTTTGGGAAACCCTCAATCTAACATTACTATACTATATTTATGTTCTGTCATAAATATATGTATGTGTAATTGTTTCATCCATAAATGACCTTGTCACTTAAGTCAATTAGGATCACAATGGCAATGGAGCCAGCAAAGCAGCCCAGTTAGTTGTAAGTTACAACATTCTCCTCCTTCTCGTGGAGGATCTCAAAGAAATCTCAGGCCAGCAGGAGACTCTAGCACAACTGTCTCCTAAAAATGACGTTTGTACACAACTAATGTTCAATTGCAAAGATGTTTAAAAACATGGTGTTGCCAGGAGCAAGCTTTTTATCAGCATAATGAGGAGATATTTATGTGGAACACATCTACAAAACCCCCAATGTCAGCTGGGATTGGCTCCAGCCCCCCGCGACCCTCAAAGGATGAGCGGTATAGATAATGGAGATAATGGACATCTACAAAACGTTTGCTGTCAACATTTTTAATTTGCTTTCTCTGCAATATCCACTCATAGATCACGTTCTTTTAGTGATTACTCAAACCTGATGATCACAGGTGAGGGGCAGAAGAAGGACTGTCCTTTGAATTGATTGTTTTGTGGGTCGGTTCTCTTTACCACCACGGACCAATACTGTATGTCCATATTACACTTGCCACTGTATCATATGGCGGTATTCTTCTATGGTTCTGTTTTTATTAAATGGCCTGAGTGCAAGACCATACCATTGCTATATTCCACACAGTTTTGTATACTAAAAACAATATTATGAATTAGTGATCGCTATGAAGCTTGACTTGGGAGAGCCATGTCCAGATTATATATGTGTGTCTGTGCTTTCCACCAATCTTTCAGTCAGTATCAGTCAATATTTGGGGTTATGTCATAAAATAAGTCGAATAGCCCTGCATAGAATTGCCATCACTGCGTCTGCAAGGATACATTTGTACTTAGTTTCCCTGAGAGAGAGTGTAGTGCTTTACTCTGAGAGGCCTCTCCAGACCACCAAGAAAAAGTTCGAGACGAGCTGATAATGATATACAATATGAGCTACGACAGACCCAAAGCTTTTTGTACCAGCACTGGAGGTTCATCTCTAGTGAAGACGTGCCTGTCTGCGTGCAGGGGGATGATGAGCTTTCACACAAGCAGAAAGAGGGGATTACTGTCAATTGCTCCCAAATTGCAATAATACACGCTGCTGGGCCACCCACACATGTGCTGAGAGACAAGTGATAAATTGCTACACATGTCCATTCCACAGTGGCAAGTCCAAGCACACTGCCCACAACGATCTCCATTCTTTTATGCTGTGTGACATGCGGAAACAAGTGAAACGGCTTTTACCGTAAGAGGCATTGAAAATCTAAAATGTTTACTTGGATATGGAGGTTCAAAATAGAGATCTGTTCCATGAGCTTAATATGTGTTATCAGGCTAAATATTTTTGTAAACATGGTATATCCATCTCTAAATTAGCAGTTTTTCCAGGAGCTAAGAAAAACAATCTGAATTCGCATGTTTGAAATGTCTGACATCTTACATTTGACAGATCAAATCTTATCTTATTCCCTTTTGGTGCAGTCTTACTGAGATTTATCATTTGAAAAGTCTACCATTTACTTTCGCCTTATAGTTGCTTATTTAAACTACATTACTGTAAAGCTATTACATTTTTATCAACATCACAGCGCCCTATCGTACTGAACAGTAATGTATTAAAGAATTCCACCACACAAGGACATTTTTTAGCCACTCAAAATGAATACAGCGTATCATATTTTGAAACTAAACCCTTCAATGTGTTCTCATGTAGGAATACATGGTAATTAGTTTTGATCATATCATTCCTCTGCGTAAGAGCCAAGCAGATGGCTAATCCAGTCTCCCTATCTAATCAGAGCAGTCATTCTAATGACAGTATAATTTCATAAGAGGCCTTTGTCTCAGAATATTCAGGAGCAGCATGGGGGAGATCGGAGATATTCATCATCAGCACAGATTGGAAACAGGCCCTAATAAATGACACATTTGCTTCCTGCCTGTCTGTGTTAGAGGAATGGCAGAATGCAGTGAATGTGGTACAGTGCGTGTGTGTGTGTGGGTGGGTGGACAGCAGCTGCAGGGCTCTCCATGTGCTTTTCTGAATATGTATGTGTATGTATGCCCGTGTGGACCTGAAGGGCGTGTGCGTTGCATCTTCAAAGCATCAGAGTTCAGTCAAGTTAATAGACAAGGCATTAATGTAGAATTTACACCTTCAGGTCAGGGCACCAAAAACCTAATCAGCGCTTACAATGCAGCTGGTGGCTCAAGTGTGCGTGTGTGTGTGTAGTCTTACAGTTGTTTTAGCCGACACAGAACTCTTTACTGCTACTACTGCTGATCACCACTGTCTCTTTGTTTCTACCTTTTTTCTTTGTTTCTATGCAGCAATGACAATGTATTCCTTACACGTTTCTAATACAGGCAAAAAAAAAGAGGAATGTAAAGAGAAACGACACCCATAAAATCAGATGTGGCAGTAAAATCTAGCCATGTTTTTGTGTGTGTGCGCCGCATGGAGACACCAACCCGTGAAAAGACATATTATTTACAGCACTGCGGGAAGTCACAGCCCAGCACAGACGGACAAAAAATATATAGACACACGAGGGCAGGATCTTCTTTTAGCCAACTTAAGGCTCAGAGCTGTTTATCATGTTGGATCTCAGCTCGCTGTTTCCTGCAAACTGCATGTAGCCCGATGTTGTGCTTCTACCTTGGGAAGGAGTGTCCTGGGGTCAGGAAGTGAATATCACACGCACATAGATACACAGTGAATCTTTCCCTGACCTCCTCACTTGCTCTCACAGGTACACGTTAAATTCATTCACCGACACACACACACACACAGAGGAAAGTCCCAGCTTTGTATTGGGTTGATGGAGGGGGGCAGGCAAGGTTGTAGCTGCCAGAGTCATATTTACATCAGCCAGTGTAATATTATCAATAAAAGCCAAGAGGACAGCAGTTCGCCATAACTCACAATGGGCAGGGAGCACCACAGCTGTTCAGAGTTCATCTTCCTCTGAAGCAACGGGGGGATATGAAGAGAGATGTTAGAGCAGGGACAAAGAAAGAGAGACAATGGGGAAGGAAAAAAGGCAAGTAGGAAGAAAAGACAACAGATAAAGACACAAAAGCGGGAGGTGGGTGACATTATTTTAAGACAAATATCCAACATAAGGCCATTTCACCAGGCTGTGAAATAATTAGGGCTACAACTCACAATCATTTTCATTATCAATTAGTCTGTTGATTATTTAATTAATCATAATCACTTAAATGTCGTGTTTATAAAATGTCAGGAAAAAGTCACAACTTCCAGAGTTCAAGGTGACGTCTTCAAATGTCTTGTTTTGTCTCACCAACCGCCCAAAACCCGAAAATATTAAATTTGAAATTATATAAAACAGAGAAAATCCACACTATGGAGAAGCCCAAACCAGAGAACGTTTGGCGTTTTTGATTTATCAATTATCAAAACAGTTGCGATTACTTTTCTGTCAATCATCTAATCGATTACCTGCCTAATTGTTTCAACTCTTATTGTCATAAATCGACTTTTGGTGGAATGGAGTCATAACTATATGATTATATCATATTATTGTTTAATAAAAGTCTGTTGATGAAATGATTTCAAGCTCATTGTAACTAGAAAGTGACAAACTGATGGATTTTTGTAGGATGTATTACTCAACAATGGAACACAGGTCACTCCACTGAACTTCGGTTTCATCACTCTATGTGATTTTGCACATATTTGGCATATCATGATGCACTGAATGTCTAGATCTGAAAAAAATATTCATATTATAATATTGTTTCCAGCTATATCGCCCAACCTTATATCCAATTTTAGCTTTTCTCGATAGTTCAAACATACCTCTGACTGTAAAAACTGGATGATTTTGTAAGTCACGGACTGCAGTTGGTTGACGAATTCAGTCTGAATCAATATGAGTTCTACTGTCACGCATTCCAGTAATCATGTATTTTTTTTCTATTCTTTGGTGAAATTAGGTGTCACGTCTCATTTTGGAACGACGCTCTTCAGATACTTCATCACCGGCCCTCTCAGTTTCACTGCAGACGCTGGCTGACCTCACTGAGTGACCTCACCAATCACAGATCAAAGTCGTCGGGTTTCTGGCTGGTCAGGTTAATCAGAGGACCACCCTGAAGAACCAATCAGGTAACATCTTACTTGACTTAAAGGAATTAGGCTGCTTTTGACGAGCAACTATGTACGTTTCCTCTAGTGATGTGCTGACATACATGTTTGCGGTTCTCCTGTTTTCTCTGAGCATGTCAGTGAGTCGGTTTGGGGGGATTCAATACTTTGATTTCAATTACATCAGTCATTAGTCATTTTGATTTGTTTAATGTTGGCTTTGAAGGACATGGGTATGCATGCAAAACAATAGTGAGGGAGTCAACTGGAAGGGAAGGAAAATAATTAGAGGTTCCTACATAAAAACTTCATATATTGTCCAAACATTTATTTTTTTATTTTCCATATTTAGATTACTACGTATTTAGCAACACATCTAGTGTTTGTAGTGTTTGAGAACAAATATTCCAGTCAAATTGGAGTCTGAATAATGTGCGTGGAGTGTGTGTATGTGTACATACGTACATATGTGTGTGTGTATTACTAAGAATGGAGCTCTTGTATCACTTGCTCCTTTCTGAGGGGAAGTGACATGAGATACTTAAAGACCAAAATTGCCTCACTTAGCCAAACAAACTGTCTCTCCTGACGTACACACTCATTCACACACACACACTCACTCATGCACACATACACACACGTTCATACTCGCACACACATGCATGTCTAGAGCTCTCTAATGGCCAATAAACTCAGGATGTTCATTCCTCCTCTCAGGCTCACAAAAACCGAACAGCGAAATTATTGAGAGTAAACGGATTCCACTGTAGCTCTGCCTAATGACCACACACACACACACACACACAGTTTGAGGGTCAGTGAAGGCTGAAGCAGATAGGATGTACATAATAACCCTAACATGGCTTTTATAAGCCTTCAGCTCTTTTGAAATGACAACGGCTGGGAGAGAACCCAGGCCTGCATATAAAAATACTGAGCTTTCTGGAGCAAGACTTTGAAGTTTTTTCTTCTTGATCTCAACTGAAGAGACACTCAGGGCCATTACAGATACATGCAAACAGAAAGCCATATTACTGGTGAATTAGCACATGCATGTGGGTTGCACTTTTTATGGCAAGATTAGTGTGAAATGGTCAAACATGTACAGAGATGGATATAAAGTTCAGATTATTGCAGACCAACATTACATCTGTCAAATAAACAAATATTGAATTGTATTTGTGTCATGCAACACAGGATCTTAATAGGAATCCTGAGCTCTAAGATAATCCTACTGTACCCTGTACATAAATAACCGTATAAACTTTAAACAGAAGTAGCACAAAATACAGTCGTGGGGTTTTGATGCAGAGAAACAGACATTTCTCCCACTCCCAAAATTTACAGGGCATTTCCTTCCTTGTCTTGATACTCCCATTTGACCCATTTGCAAATTATTGTCCCGCCTCAGCTGGTAAATTCACTTTCCCTCCAAAGGACAATTTTTGCTCTAATCCCTCTACAAATTTAAAGAATTCTGTCATTTTATAGGGATGGCTAAAGGGGGGAATGGGCCATGTACAGTGCAAATGTGTGTCTGTGTGTGTGTGTGTGTGTTTGAGAGAGAGAGAATCCACCCCCCCAATACTTCTAATGGTTTCTTTCGGGACCATATGTCCTTTGCGTCAGCACAGCAGCAGTACGGCCTCTACAGTTACAGTTGGGTTCGGTGTGAAAGACAGACATGTTGTATAATAGAAGGTGGGAGCTGGAAGGTGCAGGGCATTAAGTTGTGTGTGTGTGTGTGTGTGGAGCAGGAGGGGGGAGCTGCAGAGCGTTTTTGAAGAAGCAGATCTCTCCGTATTGCCTTACCATCAATAAATCTAGGAGCTCACTATAGTGCTGACATAAATTACCCTGCACCCCCAACCCACCTACCTATCTAAAACCTAACCACCACCTATTCTTTCTTTCTAACACACACACGCACGCACGCACGCACGCACACAGAGTTGATACACCCCCTACTACTCCTCAAAACCTGGTTGGAACTTTACATCAATAGGCGTCACGCTCTCTACTTTGCACAAACACACACATGCGAAAGCACACTTACAGGCAAACACATGCATCAATGCACTCATTGCACACACACTCACACACAGCAGCACAGACACCCACAGAGTTTTGGGTAATTAGCAGTCTTTCTCGGTGGTGAGTGCGTTTCCTCCTCAGGGTCACTGATAGCAAAACGCCTGTTAAACTTTATATTCCCTGATGGGGCGGAAAAGAGAGCGAAACAGAAGGAGAGTACACTCTCATTAACACAGTGCTCTGTGTTTGTGTGTATGTGTGTATGTGTATGTCTGGACATTAACATGTGTGTGTACGTGCGTGTGTGTAGCTGTCTGGGTGGTGTTTCCACACTCAGGCCAAAGTCTTGTAAAGGTGAAAGGATACTCTTTAACCTCAATTTAGACCGAGCCTTAAAACTCCACAATGTATTGGTCGGAGGAAGAGAGACAATATGTGTGTTTTTTTTCCTTTCTTCAACAATCTAGGGAGTTAAAGAATAGTTTGAAGGTGTATGTAAGTAAAAAAATTAAAGTTGAAATATTTAATGCAAAATCTCATGTGATGACACTGTCCAGTCATAAAAGAAAGCATTAGACTTATTTCATATTAAAAATTAATGAGCACATGTCTGATCTCATATTGTGACACAATATGGAAACACTGTAAAAATGTAAAGTGGCAAAAACACTTTACAGCACTCAGATGAAATGACTGTAAACAAACTAGTGCTGAAATGATTAATCGATTAATTGATTAGTTGCTCAATATATATTGAGCAACTAATCAATTAATCGATTTTTGCTGCTTTTCTTTGTCTTACGTGAGAGTAAAATGAATACTTTCAGGTTTTAGAGTGTTGGTCCGACAAAACAAATTACTTTAAGACGTCACCTTTTCTGACATTTTTTCACCAAACAATTGATCAATTAATCAAATAATTGACAGATTAATAGATTATTAAGATAATCCTGTGTCGCAGCCCTAAAACAAACAATCTATATATTAGACTGAGCAGCAGAAAATATTTCACTTAGTAAAGTAACATTTTTTGTGTGATAAGGAGATGCAAAAATTATGAAAATTATTCTGCACTGATCAACAACAGCATCTATTAGACATTTATTTAGTCTGTAATTACCAGCAAAATTTAATATGTCTTGGAATGACATTGATTAATAGAGAGTTTTATTGAATGATAAAATATGTTTGCCTTCAACGTGACATATAAAACAGAAGAAATACAAGTTATTCTAAAAAAAAACTGTTATAGCAGGAAAACATACCAAAGACATCCAACTATGAATGGATAATTCTATCAGTATTCACATCTATGCACACTGGTTCACTCTATGTATCAAATAATTTTCCTGTTTACAAAAAGAGGGATGTGGGAGATTTTAATGGACTCAGCAAAAAAGCTGCTCTGAGGCACTCTGACATTTTAAAACACACACACTTTTGGTGAATTACAGAGATTCTGTAGATAGCTCTGAAAGCTTATCCTGTGCACCTCAGCAGATTCTAAAGCCCTTTTTCTTATGTGATCATTTTAGGTAATTGAATAAATTCCCAGAGCTCTGTGTGGAATTAGAAGAAGCTCGACTTTGGTCAGAGGAGAGCTTTTAAGAAACCAGGGAACATACATCAGAAGCCCAGCAGTCGATGGTAATGTAATGAACATTTACATTTACCTGCCTCTCACCTTTCCTGTTGGTATATATCCACAATCTAAACTGCACTCGTCAAAGCACCCGTCCAGTTTGTTTTCATAAATACACTGTATCTTTTTTTTTCTCATCTCTCGCCTCCTCGAGCCTGCCATGAAAATGAAATATTTGGTGTTTCAGTGAGGGGGTTGGAGTGGTGTGTGTGTGTGAAGGGGGGCAGAGGGCTGCTTACGATGCCAGAACTAGCACTTCTGGTTGGAAAAAAGGGGTCTGAGTTTTCGTCAGACGTGCAGCGCAGACAGACAGGGCGAAGGAAAGGCTTTTTGAAAGCGCAGTCCAAGAGCAACAGAAAACACTCCCTCTTGACCGTGTGGTCAAAAATGGGTGTAGAGGGAGAGGCGGCATCTGGCGTGTAGCCCGGAGAGAGAGGGGAAGCATATATACCCGCCTCGGCCCGCAATGTGCCCCCTCTGCTGCCAGCTGCAGGCTGTGGGTATATGGAAGGAGAGGAGAGAGATAAAGATGGAGGGAAACAGGTAGAACTGAGAGGGAAAGACAGGCAGACAGATAAAAAAGAGCATCAGTGAGTAAGACAGGCAGACGGAGAGACAGAATCACCTATAAAGCGCCAGGGAGGATACTGAGAAGCATGGAGGCATATCATGAACAAGGTCAGAAAGACACCGCTTGGAAGAACAGGAAATGATACAGGATATATCCTCTCTTTCTCTCTCTCTGCACTCTCCGAGGCCTGTGCTGTAAGTGACAGCGCTGCAGAGGGAAGTTGACATTGCTGAAGTATGAATTTCACCCGTTTGTGTTTTGCGGAAAACATGGAATCTAGGCTGTCTGTCTGGATCAGGGGCTGGGCCCTTGACCCCTGAATGTCCCCTCTGGAGCAGACGGCAGGGTTTTATTGGCCAGTCAGATTCAATTTATTAAACACTACGCAACTCTATTCTCAGCTTTTGAGTTAGTCGTTCCAAATGTGGTTGTGATATGCATTTGGACATGGATATGAAAGGTATTTCTGTGGCCACTGATGGCCTCTTGGTTTAAATTCATGCAGTTTTCCTCACTAGCACGTATGATAACCTACAGTATAATAGTACATGTGTAAACACGTTTTCTGTTTTAACCCCCTGTGATACTTTTCAGCTTAGAATGAAACCAACATGTAGTAAGGGAGACAAATTGACCTAGGGCGGATTCCTCATATGTACGGATTCTCTGGAAAGTAACAGAGGATGTTTGTCTTTAACAGGACAAACAGATGCAGCGAACATAATACATCCTTTAACAGTGCAAAGTAAAGGGAAATGAAAGGAAATATACTACTTATGCAGCTCGACTCGGGCAAGACAAGACCTCAGTCTGAAACACAAACAATACGCGTGTAGTATGCAAGTTTACACATCTGCATACATATGTATATTTACACACAGACACACACACACACTCACAGAACAGTAGGTAATACGATATGCTCAGCTACGGAGTGGTGGGGTAAAGTGAGACCTTCCTGTAATCAAAAGAAACAGCATGCTGCAATAAAGGCTGTTTTGAAACGGTCTGTGGCCTGAGGGATGGATCCCTCTGTTGGAATGAGGAAGAGAAAATGGACACTAAGCTGTGTGCCACAGAAAGAATAGAATAAAATAAAGTAGAACAGAGCAGCAGAGAAGTGGCTGGCTGAACAATCTTAACCACATTGTGTTGTGTTGAGTTGAGATCTCTTTTCTATTCCTCCTTTGTCTTTTCTTTCTTTCTCCTCTTTTCTTTTGTCTTCTCTTCTCTCCTGACATTGCAGGTTGCAGTGTGTTTGTGCGTCTCTTGGGCGACATCCATCAGTTGAATGGATAGAGGCTATGCAACAGCAGCGCTACAGCGAAAAGGAGGGCAGGGCGTATTCCCTTTCCAAAATCCACAGAAACACCAGTGTGGAATCAATCTGCTATCACACTACTAGCCCTAAAACACACACAAACACACACATTTTAATCTTTAACCCAGTGAGACTGGCCCATGCTATTTTTCATCCCTGTAAGTTTATGTGTTGTAATGTTGTATCAGGTCTGGGATATGGTTCTCCGCTACATCTCTGACTTCACCTGCTGCTGAAGCTCTTTACCAGAGCTCTGGGAGTTAACTGCTGCCATAAATAGTCAAAGGAGTGTGTGCAGCGATCTGCAGGGCAGCGCAGGGCAAAGATATATCTGACAGGAAAAGAGCAAATCTCCTCTCCATGCTACCTGCTGTAAAAAGTCACGTTTCAGCGCTTCAACCTTCAGATCAGAGACAAGTTCATTTTTGAAAAAATAAAGAAATATATAAAGAGAATAAAGTATGGGAGGTGTCTACGGCACACTTAATTTGATTTGCCAGCTGTCTCAAAAATAGATTGCACATGGACAGAACAGTTACAACATGATATAAAGTATTTGAGTATTTGATTTTACCTAACTTTCCTTTTTTTGAGGCTGTTTGACCTGGGAAGATATATCAATCCAACCAGAAAATAATGTTAATAATTAGTTTTTTTATGCAATTTGTATTTGTATTTGTATTACTAAGGACAGTTTAACATAGAGATTTTATCTCTCAGTTTTTTTCTGCAACAACATTGAGTCCTCCTAAATGAATACTGTATCCTAAACAAATTTATCACGCTTGTTTCATTTCTTTTCCCCAATGGAACCAACAACACACAACAGTAGAGGCATTTAGTCAGTTTATTTTTTTCCTTTTTCACCAAGTTGACCTAGAGTGGTTAATCTTTGCATGTGAAAATCCAATTTCTCATTAACAATTTTTTAATAAATCATTCTTATGATTGCTCTCAATGACAAGACCACTGAGTAAAAAAGCTTCTGGTGTCAGCAATATTTGCAGTGCGGATTTCACTTACAAGACTGCATGCATAAGCAGTTAAGTCTCATGAATGCTGAAGTGTAGAAAAGGAAAAGACACCTGTGTTTATTACGTGGACATATGATGTAAAATGATTAAAAAATTAATGTTGTGTTAGCAATCCCTAGAGTTGGCCATATTTAGCACACTTCATGATATGAAATTGTCAGCTGGAATGAAAAACATTGTGAAAATTTTGACCACTAGACGGGCAATATGAAATATAAATATGAAAAATTTGCTTTGAGGGTCAAGCTATAGGGAGCACAATGGGTGTCATTAAAACTGAAATAGAATTAGATAATGAAATATTTCTCTGTGAAGCGTTCAAAAGGAAAGCTCATGGAGTGTCAAAAATAGAGAAAGAGTTCATCCTCTGGTGAGCATGATTGTGCTTAGAAAATTTGATGTAAATCTGCCCATTAGACACGATCAATATTTCTTTTGTACAAGTAGAAATTTTGGACTGATGGTGGCACTAAAAGAAAGAGTCTGAGAGAGACCAAAAATATAAGGATTCATCCTCTGGGGAACACAAATGTTCAAAGCACATTTGATGGAAATCTGGCAACTGGTTGAGTGTTAGATGTACGACTAACAAACATCACCGTCATTAGCCATGACACTAGTAGGACCAAAAAAGGTCATTTTCAGCCTCCTATTGTTTTATCATGTCTGTTTTAACTGTTTGAACTATTAAAGGCATCAGTGGCATGTTTATTACTAAGCAAAATCATACTTATAAAAGAAACAAAGACGATTGCCCCTTTGATTTGAATTCACATAGTGTTTGCGGAGGCCAACTGCTATCATTGCTGATGATGACAATTAGCGCTAAGTGGACAGTGCTCTCAAGTCAAAGATGCCTCTGTATAGCCCGTAAAAAGAAATTACTCTTTAATTCTAAAATGCTCTCAGCCAGTCCAAACCAGATTTATCTATCAGCCAACCAGGTTCAGACTCCAGGGCCATAACACTCCAGTAAATGAACAGACAGCGTATTGTTCCTCTGTGGCTCTTTGCTGCCTCACCTCTGCCTCTGCCTGCTTAATTAAAGGTTAATTGCATAGAGTAAGTACGCACCTCCTGCAAATGGTCCACATTTCTCTTTCCATCCACGCAGAGCTGACTTTGTGCGTCGGGTGGGTAGGATATCTGGAATTTATCAACTTGTTCAGGAAATGAGAGCCAAGCTTTACCTAACTCAGTGTGTGAGCAGGTACAAAACCAACATATGGGAGTGTGTGTTCACACATACGTATGTGCACACACACCACACAACACACACACCGAAGAATTCAGCACTCCCTCCGTCATTTTTAATCAAGAATATGATCCCTCATCCCATCTGGGTTTTCTGACTTGGTGGGCTGCAGCGTGCACACAACAACACATCCGTTTATGAAGGAGCTCAGAAACACACGCACACACACACACACACATACATATGCAAACATAGAGAGACAATCTGTAGGGAAGCTGAGACCACCAACTGTAAGCTGCGAGTTTGGCCTTAGCCATCGCAAAGAGCAGATGGTACTACTCTTGTATTCGACAGGAGTAGCCATTGTAGCAGCCACTCTAACACACACACACACACACACACACACACACACACACACACACATACACACACACACACACACACTGACTAAAATACGAGGGTTTATAATATTGTACTAAAAAAACTTCCATTCTCTCCCACTACATGACAACTGCATTGCTTTTGTGCTGCTTATTTAAGAACAATAGTTTTTGGAAATCAAGATAATTCCTATACGTGTGTGTGTGTGTGTGTGTGTGTGTGTGTCTTTGTTCTCCTTCAGGTTGATTTAGTCAAGTAAATCCTTGTCCTACTGTCAGAGGCCCCCTTATCACATCATGATCCCATCCACTCACTTACTGAATTGGCTTGTGTGTGTGTATGTGTGTATGTGTGTATGCATGTGTATGTGTGTGTACAAGGACAGAGGTCAATAAGATAACATTTGGCGGACCACCTGCTGGGAAGCTCAGTTTGCGAAATACAAAGTCTCATCTAACCCATCACTGTGTGTGTGTGTGTGTGTGTGTGTGTGCCTGTGTTGGGGGTTTACCGTTTACCTGAACAACTGAGGTGCAAAAGTATTTGATTACTGATAATGTTATAGAACAAGAACCGTGTGAAGAAGAAGACGTGCAAAACATGCAAGCTGTGACTTTTTACCAGTACAAAATCACACAGACATGTGAACACACATCAAAACACAATCTTTGCACACACAAGTCCTCTCATCCCTCTTAAGAGTTTTGTTACACTGCTATAAATCCTAATTCGTCCTCTAACTTCAACTTAAAAACAGTGAAGACTGAAATTAAACCAACTTAGAAAGCCCGATTTATAAAAGCCATCTCCAGCTTAGCTAGTTCTTGAAGCAGTCCCTAAATGGGGCCTATGACAGGAACACACAACCACACGTCACCTTTGCTTATTATTAGTTTGGTGCCGGAAGGAAAGTGTTACTATTGGAGTGGACATTAACAAGTTCTGCTACAGGCTCACTGCCTCATAACCTGGAGGAGAGGGGTGTCTCCATCATTAGCTTTAACTAGCTACACTGATAGCAACTCACAGGGTGGTTCACACACAGAAGCACAGAGACAGGTACAGATAGAGATGATAAAAAAATAATAGTTCCTAATAGTTATTCTGTTGTTGTATCCATGGGTACATTATAGATTAAATAAAAAATGATGTCCACTGCAGATATAAGAAAAAAAACGAAAACTTTAAGTTGTATGAAAGTTTAAGTTCTTATCCACAAGAGATTAAAGAGGACTGAACACATTTTTACTGTGTGTGTGTGTGTTCGTGTGTGCACGTGCCTCACAACCAGAGGAATTTTAATTGTCTGAGACAAAGGAGGATTTAATTTTTTCCCAGTACATCTATCTTTCACTCCTTCACTCTCTTCGCTTCTTTTTTTTTTCACCATCCTTTCTTCCATGAAACAATAAAATCGTCTGGCCTCTAAGTTATGGAGAGCTTTTGAAGTGGCTGGAGGAGCCAGTAAATTTAGTGGGCACCTTTGGGAGCCGGTTCAGTGGTGCAGTGGCTGTACCTATATTTCATGTGTGCATGTGCACGTGCCTGTGTGTGTGTGTTTGCACATGCATGTGTGCTCACTAGAGATCTGGTTGTGCCTCTGTTTCTGTGTGTGACACAAATGCGCTTAGATTTGGTGTGTGCACGTGCATGTGTGTGTGTGTGTGTGTGTGTGTGTGTGCGTAAATGTTCGTGTAGCTCTCTGTTTCATAGTCACGCTGATTTGTGGCCGTCTACATCAGGTTTCCCAGGACGCCGTAAATCTTGCTGGACAAACTGCATTAGAGATAGATACGCATGCACGTGTTTGTGTATGAGTGCGTGAATGAACTTGCATGAGGCCTTTGTATTGTATGATTGTGGGTAGTGGGTCGTCTTTGACCATCTGTGGCCAACCAGTGCCCATAGATCAGTACCACTGTTGCTAGTTGGCCTTTACTGGAAGTCGTTTGCACTTTGAATCTGTGGCAGAGGCAGTCAATAAAATAAATCTCTCTGACTGTTTGTTCGGTCGAGCAAATCAATGATTTTACCCATTTGTTGCTCTGTCCTCCTATTTCTCCACTTCGGCCTTGACTTATCTTTTTTCACAAGAAAAAGACCAACACTAGTGCAAAGAAAAGCAAAAGCTTACAGTGCCAGTTGCAACTTTTTATCACACATTCTCAATTTGTATTGCAAGCATATTACAAGACAGATTAAACAGGTGTGAAATAGTTAGTCGCAGAGCATATGTGCTTGGTGGTGTGTTTAAGGGCAACCATAATCGTTTTTTGTCGCCACCACTTTTTTGAGGTCAGCTTGGTGTGTCTGGGCCCCAAACCCATTTTAGACTGGTGACTTGATCCTTTCTTTAAACAGCCCCTGCAACCCCACATGGCCAAGTCATACAGGAGTTATAGCACCACCAAAACCTTCTGCCTCACTTTCTAGACAGTAACACTGTAGCTCCATATAGCTCTAAGCACCACTGCCCACATCACTGCTCTCAGTTTTAGGATATCTCACTCCTGGCTAGTGAAAACAAGCACTTGCTAAACTGTTAAGTGACCGACGTGTCAGGTGAAGGTCTGTGAAGGTCCATCAACAACAACATGAAAGTTAAGCAACCCAACACCATTCAGTGACAGAAGATTCCAGGTCAGTTCTCGGATCATGTTTCTACGAATAATGAGTGGGAATTGTGATCTCAATTCAGGTTCGTATTTATTCCAGAATCATGCAGCCATGTATGAGGAACACATTATTGTATCTTGTCACCCAAAAAGTTATTTTAATGCCTTATCCAAGCTACAGCCACACACAGAGTAGCTTACACTACATTTAGTAAACAGTATGGAGTTCACAGTCTTGCTCAATGGCAGCCATGACATATGGTTGCTGTGGTCGACTGACCCTTTGACCTTTGGATGTCTTGTACCAGCTCATCCAACCTGCCACCCAGACTAAGTTATCTGCATTCACCAGATCCACGATTCACCTGCTGCACTGCACAACCCAAGTCCACACTCATCCTCCATAACTTTAACCATCCAAGCCACACTTCCTCATTTGTAATTGTCTGCCTCCTTATATCTACATTACTGAATGCCAATTTGGGACAATGTACAAGATCTGTACTATCCCACTATACTCATGTACTCATGTCTTCTTTTAAGCAATGCTGGCACTGTTTACCTATTTCCATCTCTTTGCCATCCCTCCACTCATCTGTTGCATCCCAGTCTACTAATTATGATATCACAATGCGTTTATGATGCTCAGTAGCAAATGAAGCATTTGAAGATAGTAATGGAAGAGGCAGAAATGTGAAAACATAAAAGAAGGAAAGATGTAGACACAAAGATATGATATGTAGCAGGAAGAAATTAATAGCTTTTTTATATAACTTCTCTCTGTGTCTTTTTTCCCCCTCCCTCCTTCCCTTCCTCCATCTCTCTCTCTCTCTTTATTTCTCCCTTGCTCTCTCAGTTTTCCTAGACACCTGTGCAGGTCTAGTGTTTCAGCCGAGTCCCTGAAAAATAAAT
>NTHP01000134.1:985180-1003754 GCA_003416845.1 Oplegnathus fasciatus | reverse complement strand
ACACACACACACACACACACACACACACACACATACACACACACACACACACACAATGCTCTTGTTTCTCTGTTACTGGCGACGCTTCCTGCGTTCTCACACTAGTTGAGACTATTTGACGGGCAGACCTTTGCTGCTTCGCCAATAGGATGCTGCTGTTAGTGTAACTTATGGTAATGCTTTTCTAATGAGACGATTTATCAAACAGAATGATTTGTACGATGACTTTCTCACAGCGGTACAATGCTAAAACTCTGCCATATGGATTTTCTTAAAATATTTGCCCTGACTTTAAGCAGGCCATGACTCAGTTACTTTCAGGTAGGCAAATGCTGTTAAAAAGGACAACTTGTGCCTAACATGTAGATGGTTATTTATGCACCTTTATGTTTATTTTAACAAAGCAGGTAGGAGCAATTTATATTTATCACAACCTGGCCAAAGAAAAATAGCTAACCATTTCCTGACAGCACTATAACGAGTACAACACAAATATTTAGCATTTCAGAAATGTGCAAGATTAGCCTAATATGGTAGCTTTAGCATGTGTCACTTGTATAGAATGGAGGGGAAAGTTGCTAGAAATTTTCAGCATTCATTTTTAGAGGGTCCGACCGGTCCAACTAAGTAAAGTTAAAGTACTTATAGATCTTATTAAGCCTGCGTGTGTGTAGAACCTGAAAAGGGCCAGATAATTTTGGTGTGAATTGAGCCAGACACCCAGCAGAGCTCGCAATTTATTATTCAAATACACTTATTTCTTAATATCATTACTCAACAATATTTTTTGCTCTGTTTAACTGAGAGAGAAACTTGCCAAACACAATTTTAATCGTGTTCTCTCACTGAAAGAACCAAATTCTCAGTGAAATGACAAATTACTTCACTACCTCAGTCACATCAAGATTCTATTCATAATATACACATTTAATATTAAATAGTAGAAATATGAAAATATAGAAATATTTTGTTGTTTGTTATATTAAAACCTTTTTAATTTTACCTAGATAATATAGATAATAAACTCAGTGCTGACAGCGTGCAGGAATCTAACTTTAACATAAAATATATCATGTTTCATCGTGAGTTTAGATGACAGGTTAAGGTGCTAATAATATGTAAGTAAGACGTTCCATGACTAACCATATTGGAGACAGCTGATACCCTCAATGCTTTCATAATGTCGTACAGTACTGAGAACTTTAATCTGCATACTGAACTAAGCCTGTAAGATTACACCAGGAAGTTATACGGACCTACAATGGAAACAGAAGCATCGCACTCACATAGCACAGGTGTACATTTTGAATAATGCCTTTAATTTATTGTAGATGTAGTTTTTATACAGTTTGCCAAATGTGTTAGATGATATTGGTTACGAGGATAAATCTAACATCTGTAAAAACTTGCAGCGCAACACAAATGCAGAAATGTTACTGATGTCTGAGCAAAGGACTTCCGAATGGATGCAAAATAAACGCTGCCCACAGTGCTGAATTTTAATGGCAGGAGTTTACACATGCAAACTAGTGAGGTCAAAGTGGTCTATCTTCTACAGTTTTTTATCAGAAGTGTAGTGTGACACTTCAGGTAGGTGCTTCAAATACCAAAAGTGTAAGTAAACCGCAGAAATTAAACCTTATATATGTATCTAGGTGCTTGCAGATGTGTGGTGGTGACTGCTTGTGTGTGTGCATGCAAACATAGGTGGTGTATGTGTATGTATCTATAAACAAGCCAGAGTCAGACAGAGTTCAAGTTGACATACTGTACAGTATTTCCAACTACTGAGGCAAAAGCAGCAGAAATGTTAAATCACAGTGGAACATCTGGCGCGTCCTCTCATCTGAAATAAAGACACAACTGTGTCGCTACCCAGAAATGAGGTGAGTCTAGAAAGTCCAATGAAATGTTTGTTTGTGCGTGCAAGTGTGTGTGTTTACACATGACATAATAATTGTTTGTGACACTAAAGTGAGGGTCTCAGGCCACCTTACTGTAAACTAATAGTGTGTATGAGTGTGTGTGTGTGTGTGTGTGTTGCCATGGGTAAGAGCATGGCAGAGAAAAGCAATAGACAGAGGAAAGGTGAGTGAGGACAAGGACCAGGAGGGACAGAGAGAGAATAAATTATGTATGTGAACATTTAGTGTGTGTTCATATGCATGTGTTATGGACATGTGTATGTGAAAATCATAAAACAAAAAAGAAAACTTGAAACTCAGGTCAGGTTATCTGTCACAGCTCACTTAGACTGCATGACAATGAGCCTGAGCAAATCAATGATTGGTCCTGTCATTTGTCGATGAATACCAGAATGGTATTTGGTTCAGTGGTATTATGTTTAACTCGGCCTGTCAGCTCGTCTTTCACACTCTGTGCCCTGATGAGTGGCTGAAATTAGTCATAATCATAACACTGACGTCTCTGTCTCCTACAGCTATGACACCACAGTGCTGTGTCCTCCCAGTTTAGTGTGCCGTGTATTTATATCAGTGTACTTCGTACCATTTTGTAAAACGTGTGGCCATACATAAATGTCTGTGGGTACATACGAGTGTAGTATATGGGTGCAGCGCTGTGCACAGACTCTTAAAGGGGCAGGGGTAAAAATGAATGAGGGGCACCTCTTCTGTCTGTAAGGTTAGAGCTAATTTTGCCTTAAAGGATGGGTCCGATGAGCCCATATTTTCCTCAAATAATCCCATGATGAACAAACCAAAACCACAACCAACAATGAATTGATCCTACTAACAAGTACCTAATAGAGCTTATTCCTCTTTGCCCAAGACCTACATTGTTGTCCATTGTTGTCCATTGTCGTACACAATGGAAATAAGCATTCTGGCTTTATTGTGTTTATATCCTTGGTGATTTGTGATGTATGTAATGACTGCAGTGCAGTGTTATATGTGTTTTTAATCATCAAATAAAATCAATCAATCAATTCCATAAATATTTCTGTGAGTATTCACAAGCACACCAAACCCAAGACTGAAAATAGGCCCAACAAATGCATAATTTACTCCTATTTTAGTAAAGTTTACTAAAAACTACAGTGTCCAGCTGTTTTAGTAAATTATTTATTCTTTTTTAGAAATGAAACTGTGTATATGGGATGTGTTTTTAAAAATCTTCTGTAGAAATGAATGAGCTCGGGGCTGAGTGCCACTGACATGCTGGGGGGTGTCACAAAAGTACTGACAAAGTAACACATTGTTTGTTTTATTTCTTTTTTTCATGGGATTTGTTGACACTGACAAAAATACAAAGTAGGTAAATCACACAGCATCAGTTGAGCTAACCAAAGGGCCAACCACAAGTGCACTTATGCCGGCGAGGGAGGCATTTTGACCATTTTAGTGCCCCTTTGTAGTGAGATTGCAGAACAAAAAAGCACTGAAGGGTCCTTTCACGGTACAGACAGATCCTGGCAACATAAAGGTTTTCTAAAATGATCACTTTGGGGATTAGAACTAAAAGGGCATGGGGTACCAGCTCACTCCACCCTGTGCACATTACTGTATGTGTGTATGCATTATTTGTCTTTGTTCAATTGTGTGTACACTTCTACCTTCAAACATATGGAAAATCATGGGTTAATATGTCTGCACGCATGCACATGTGTATCCTTGCACGCGTGTATGATGAGAAGCCTGACAAAATGAAAGGGCGGCGAGTGGAGCAGGGTTCAGTACAGGCCAGACCTCTAGCCCTAATCAGGTTACATGATTAATGAGGGGGGGAAATGGGCTCATGTTGTATTAAGAAAATGTGTGTTTGAACCCAAAGCGGCGGGTATCAGCAGCCTAATGCATCAGCCATCGACTGGACACCTGAGATCCACGGTCTGCTGCGCTGTTAGCTCGGTCCCAGCGGAGAGACGCCGCATCGATTCTCCTAAAACTCCCTCTCATTCACTCACTTTCTTCCTGTTTCTCTTTTTTCCATCCTTTTCTTTTTTGTTTCTCATTTTATCCTTTATGTCCTTCCATGCCTTTCTTGCATTTCTTTCACACCTCCTTTGTTTCATTTAATTACCCCCTTCCTGCCTCTCTTTTCACTCTGCTCTTTTTCGGATCCTTAATCTGTCTTCCTCCTCTTTCCTTACCTCCTTTCTCCACGACCCGACAGCCTCACTGGGTTTGCACACACTGCACAATAGCATCAGTGTTTTCTGTGTCTGTTTTTTGCTTCTATGTGATTTAGGTTCATTTCTGGCATTGGAGCGATGGCCAACACTCAGACCTCGCAACCCAAACACTGAACAGTCATTTAATCTCTGTGACTCGTGGCACCACAGGCTTGTCCGATATATTAGCTAGCGCTGCCTCATCCAGTAAAGACTAAACATACTGTAGTAGCAAGAACACTACTTTCTGGCCTGGTTTCCATGACAAGCCTAAGGTTTATTCATTATTCATGTCCCTACATTTCCACTAAAAAAATAATTTTAAAAAATCATTAGACGGTTTTTGTGTGAAAACACGATTTACTTTGTAAGGCGGGCTGCAGTTTTATCTCAAATAACACAGTGACAGGCAAATTTTAACTCCGCTCCTGGTGCTGCTGAGTGAAAGTAGCTGTTGTGTTATTGCTGGGAGCCAATTAGACGGCCTCTGCAGTTCTTTGAAGCTGACTGTATCTTGACACTCTCTGGGGAGGTGAGTTGTTATGCGCACAGTAGCTGTAGCACATACGCAGGAGCTGATGAATGATTAGTCTGGAGTCAAACACAAACATGGCTAAACCAGAGCTCTCCTCATTTTCCCCTAAGATAATATTCAGTTTTTTATCTTATCAACGGCAGCGCTTGTGGTGCACGAAATTACAGTTTTACATTGATATGTTTGGGTTGATTCCTGGCTCTGCTGTGTTAAAGTGGCTGCTGAGTTTAGTGCAGTGAGGGATAGTGGCTGTGGTAAGCAAAAGGCCAAAGGGTCACGGGGTCCACAGTAGCAAAAAGTGCCCTTTTGGCAACTTCAGGTGTGTTTCTTCAATGTGAAAAGTGTTTGGCAATATAAACAGTGAAGAAATACGGATTGAAATCAGGATACAAAGATGTTGTGACACGGACAAAGTTAAATTTTTCCTCCTTGCGGTGTCATTTTCTCGGAGTTTACTCCCTCAGTCATGTGAATAAGCCAGATTTATGAATAATCAGAGCGCAGTCTGTGTTTGCTCTCCTCAACTGAACCATCATCTCCAATGAGATAGTTTATTCTGAAAAGTTCAGTTACTGACTCTAACAAAGGAGAAGTATAAGGCGTTCATTAAAACAAAATAACCCCCGGCTCAGAGAATCAAAGCAATAAAGCAGACTGGATAAATAAATAAATGAATGAAATGAGGATCATGGAGTCAAGTCAGAGAAATGGTGAGGAGACCACAAGAAACCCTTGAGATATGGAAACAAACCTGCAATATATAGACAAACGATTACCGTACCATGTCATCAGTAAAGATGATTCATTGTTGTAGCGTTGCACCCCAACGTACACACACATGTGCGCACACACACAGAGAGAGACTCCCACTATGGATTCTGCAAAGACAGCAAGGAAAATATCTGTGTTTTGAAAGTATTACCAGTCATATTTTCATATTTCTTTCCCCCCGCTGTTATAATTTTCTCCCCTGTCAAACAAATCAAAACGCCAAGACCAAACGGAGGCTGAGGGAGCGGCTCAGATTTTCCACTGTCAGGTTCACCAATGCGCTGCTCTTACAAACAGGCTCTGTGCAAAGAGACATGACCTGTGTGTGTTTGTGGATCTGTGCACTGTGACTGTGCTTGTGTGTATGTGTGTGTGTGAGTGTAAGATGGCTGCGTGTTGATTTCCAGGTCAGTGAGAACAGTACAGCTCATTCTGTTTGAACTGCACTCCCTTCGTATGTATGCAAATATATAATTATTACTCATTTTTTTCAGATTATCTTCAAATTAAGATGTAATAATTTTGAGAATAATTTTTATTTTTTCAAACAGGCCAAATCACAGTACACAATTTTGCTGTTTTAATTCAAATTCAAATTCAAATTTTAATTGCATCTAATTACTTGTATTATAAGCTAATATCAACATAAAGCAAATTATAAAATGAAGTAGTTAATATTCTCTACCGTAGATTGACAGCACTGACTTTTTTAGAAATCATGATTGATGCTCGGTGTAATGCTGTGTGAGTGTTTGTATGATGTGGTAGAAATGTAGTTTAGATTTCATGACAAGTGATTGTGTCTGGGCCGCAGATGTTTAACCACTTCAATATCGGGCTTCAGTTTTTATTCTGAGCGGACTTTTTCAATCTGTTCAGTTACTGCAAAAGGGGATGTTTGAACGTGTAGGTTTAACGGAAATATCAATAGTTAATGTGGATTCATATTAATAACAGGCTAAATTAAATCTTCCTCATTGTATTGACGCTTTGCCCCACAAGCCATCTGCCACACTAGACTGAAACTAAATATATCACAACAAAAAAAACTGGGATGATGAAGCAAGAGTCCATTTCATCTCCCAAACAGGATGGCGAGGCGATCCGCTGCCTTCTGGTTACATTTCCCCTCAGAGCGCCATCCGTCATCAAAGGGTCAGGGGTCGGGAGATTCATCAAAACAGTTTGTGCAGCGTGAGGTACACAAAGGAGCCTCTCAGGATTAGAGATGGCCTGCTGTGTTTATGGCTGTCTACATTAAGACCTATCCCATCATCACCCTGGCCTGCTTGGTGTGAACTCATCAACCATTCCAATGGTCTGACATGGCAAACCATCACATACATAGCTCTCTCTTACTGCACTCCCTTTCTCTGCAGCTTCGCACACACCAGAGGAGGGAAATAGTAATCAAGATGTACTTTAGTTACACTTTTGAGCACTGCTACTTTTCTGACTACTTCTGTTCTTCTCCTTCTGCTTGTATTTTCCTTTTTAGGTATTAACACCTACTGAAGGCTTACTAGAGAGAGGCAGAGCTACGGTTGAAAAGATTAATGAGATTTGTTACAGTGCATTAGGGTAACTCAGGACCTCATCAAGAAGGCAATTATTTAATCATACGGTTACAATTTTAGGACATTCACAAACTCTGAAAGTAACTAAAACTCAGCGCTTTTTATTGAGCTACTGTGAAAGTTTCACATATTTTCCACACTCTCTTATGATTTGACTAAACTTGCAAAGATTTTTTTGTCTTTGTTTATAAGATTTAAAAACTCTTTCCACTTCTGCCTCAACAGAAAAAAGTTCAAGGATTAGAAAACCATCCAACCAACCAGTGTGGCTGAAATGATGGAAAAGCCATGACATGAAAATGAAAAAATGTGCAAATCCCATTTATTGTCATCAGAGCTTTTTGTATTTCCTGTGTTATCATCAAAGTTAATTTAGTAGTGATGCTCTTGCTTTATAGTCTAGCCAGGATATCTAGTCACATGGTACTCATCCACAAACTTTACTTGATGCCTATTGTGTTTGACATGCGTTGATTGCTAGACGGCCGGTGTGGAAGAGGAACTTGCCCCAAGCATCCGAGTGGCCTATTTAGCATATTATTTTGTTTTTTCACATTTTCTTTAATATGATGTCTGCCTGGGCTTGTGCAGCAAAGCCTAGAGTGAGAGTTACCAAAACTATCTCCATGATGAATCTGTGACAAGCTAAAGTTTGGTTCACATGCCGCTCAGCAGTGAAAAGTATTGCATTGACAAAATGTCCATATATCTCTCTGTGTTCCTGCCTAATGATTGTGCTGGCTCCATTAGCTGATGTTTGGACACCTGTAGGGGCTCGGGACTCGACGAGGAGGGCTGTCAACGAGGGGCTTTGGTAAATCGAGAGATTATCCAAACAGTGGGACACTAGCTAATAAAAACAAGCCCCCCGTTCACTGCATTAGCACTGCATTAGCGCAGAGGGTATGGAGAACGGGGACCCGGGGGTCTGAGTGATGCACAGTCCAAAGCTGTTAAAGGGATCTTCTGTAAATTATTAGTGATTTATTACAGGCTGTATTTATTAGATTAGTTATTTGAGTGTTTCCTTGTTTGAGGTAGGTGAGGAGGGGCGTGTAGTTCAGAGACTCCTACATTTGTAGGACTGGAAAGCCAGAAATCTAAATATTGTAAGAAAAATATGATCAACTGTAGATGCATTTTATATATTCAGGAAAGGCTCAGATTGTTAATTAGCTGTTTAATGATGGTACAGAGAATTATAGGAGTCAGTATCTGTTGCAAACAAGGAATTTAAAACATATTTACGTGTTTTAAACAACTGATTTCATGTAACTGTGATACTTGCAAAAGTTAGAAAAAGGTAGATCATATTCTTACTTAGTTGCAAAATAGATGCACCTGTATCATATTTTTCATAAGTTTATTTTTGCAAACTAGCAGAAACTAAAAGAACAAAATATATATATATCTATTGTACTGATGCGTCAGGTGTTTTAAATCCCTCTTATCCACACAATCATATCTCATTACAAATGCAGGATAAAATCATTGGCAACCGTTGACAAAGTAATAATAAGGAAGCAGCTTTTTTCATAGTCGGCTGAGTGTGTATGCTGTTCGTATGCAGAGCCGGAGAATACAGTAAGCACAGTATATTCTCTGCCGCTGTACAGCAGCCACACTCAGGGTGTGTACGCCGGTCATGGGCATAAACTTCAATTTCTGGCCATGACATTTATTAACTCCTACAAATACGACAGCTGCTGGGTTTTTTTTTTCTCAAGCCACGGAAAATGAAATCATCTAATTTCCTTCACATAACCTTGGGTTTTTTGTGAAGTTTCTCAGGGTGAATTAAGGGAAAGGTTTCAATGCATTAAATCATTTATTTACACAGGAAAATGCCTCCTTTTCCACCAGTGACCAACACAGCGTAGGTGCCTTAACACACTGTAATCCATTTATACAGTCAGTTAATATATGGGCAAGGGGTTAAGGGTTTAATTTAAAGCAAATTAGATTGGCTAAAATAAATCTGCTTCATGTGTCTGACTAAAACATATGCAGAGTTCTCACTGTTGTCCTCATGTTTAACTTTCATTCATTTTAAGAGCTTGTGTATAGTATAAAATGTCTCGGAAATAAATACATTACATAAATGTATTCATTTGTTTATTTAAAGATTTGAAAATAATAACTTTGCATAAATTGTATGAGCAGTTTTAATGCCAATAAAATGAGACAGCCTAATGCCATTAGGGTATAATTGCTGGTCTCTGAGGTGGTAAGGACACTGCTGGCAATAACACTCGGAGAGAGGGAATTTGCCTTTTATTAAAAACTGCTTTGGTGACTGGGAGTAAATTCATTATCTGACTCTATTAGCTCAGCAGAGTGGGAATAAACTACTAAGGAGGTACCACAAAATGCCTCAGGCAAATGTATGCGCTCTGTGTATGTGTGTGTCTTGTTTTGTTTTTTGTTTTCTATCAGAGCTCATAAACAACAGAGTCTCTTTAGATTGACTGCTATCAGTTACCTCAGCAGTGGCTTTGCTTTCACTGCAATGTGAAATCAGATTGACCAGAGAGGACGACTGCAATATTGCCCTTTGAGGCAGATTTATGGTAATAAAATAAAAATAAAAACCTAACAAAGAAGTTTAAAAACAAAAATGTTGTAAACTTTAAAGAGCAAACAGTGGTGGGTGATACTAAAATATGTGTGTATCTCGTCTTTTGTGTTGTCTACAGTTACACCTACCATATGTTCAAACACACACACTTGCATACGGTGTGGCCCTTAGCGATCATTTCTCATATAAATACATAGACTGTCATTTATATCAGGGGAAACAGGCAATCCTCGGCTCATCTCCTCCATCCTCCCATCCTGCTTGGATTTACAGCACAGAGCCCATTTCAGCCCCTGTACATCCACTCATCTCCCACCACTTTACCCAGCTCTCTGCCTCTGCCAGCCTGTTTCTCCTTATAGCCCATAATAATCCCACAAAAAGCCTCTCCGGGCCTGCGTTTTTCCAACTCTCAGAGCAGAAACACAATGGCAGCTCAGCAAGAAGTACAGGCAAGCAGAGGAGATCAGTCAATTTGATGAACGCATACACATCTGTGGGAGATTTCCTCTGCAGATAAAATGAACACTTACTGGTTTTAAGGTTTTTTCTCTCCCTTTTTTCTCCACTGCTGTGAGTTAAATATGTATCTGAAAGACTACTTTTTGCAGGGATCTTGGACTGTACTTGTTTGAGGATGAAATAATGCTGAACTTCATGAATATTAACCAAGAAACTAAGTTAATGGTTACAACCACAGTCTTGTTTCAGTCGCCCTTCACATCATTTCTCTGATGTGGAAACTGTGTTTAAGGTGTTGACACTTACGCTCATAATCTGTGGCTTGTAATAACACTGATCTAGGAACTGAAACTTAAAGCAAACTGCAGTTACAGTTGAGCTCCAGGTAAAAGCTAACAGTCTATAATAAATGTAAACTGAAAGGCTACGCCTGTAAGGTTGAGTTTGTTTTGTCACGGCATCCAGCACCACATAAGAGTCACCCATTTAAGAACAAAGACAGCGCAATGCACACCCTTATCTCCTAAAGTCATGCCAGCCACAGCCCTGATGCAGGAACGAGGCATTACAATGCCTAATTTAATCAACACGTCTTTTCTTTTTTTCCCCCCTTCTCTGTGACTGCACTGCGGAGACTGGAGGTGAATAATTTGTTGGTGTGGTTGTGACAGTGGAGGTAGAAGCCTACAGGGGCTTAGGGACCAGACTGTGTGGGCCTATCAGGTTTCAGTATTGACCCGAGGTCTGGCTGGACTTGTAAGAGAGAGCTCAGATGGAGAAGGAAATCCATGAAATAAAGAAAAATCAGTCGGTGTGTGTGAGAAGGACAGAGAGGAAGAAAAATGTGAAAAGTATTTGAATATTTTTCTTTAAATTTAAGCAATTAAATCGTGAGACAAGCATATTGATATATAAAACAAAAACATGAACGACATGTTTATTTACACTAATAAAAAATCGAGCAGTATACTCTAGTGAAGCAGTTTTATTTAAAAAACAGTGTAGTAACACAAGCCCGTCAAACATCAGCAGCACTTTATGGTAGCGACTCTTTGTGGCCAAAGCACAAAGAAATACCCAACAACTCTCAGATGACGGTTTCTTATTACTAGCTATAAATCATCATGCTTAAACCATCAGAAATACTTCTGCAATATGAAACAGAGCCCCTTTGTTTGTCTTTTAAATTGTAAAAATTTCCTTCTTATAAAAGGAAGCTGCAGATGAATGAGACAGTTGAGGATGAAAATTCAGCTGGTAAACTAGGCCATTAGTTCAGGTCAATTATTCTGAAGTAAATAACACTTGTGTTACATGCTTACAATGACATATGACTAACATAAAAGTCTTGGATGATAAAACAGAAATACTGATCAGAATGCAAGTGGAGTTAAATGAAAAAATATTACAGTTGCTGAAATCAATGCCATTTTACATTTGCTTTGAGAGAAATATATTCTCTGTGCAAGGTGAGGAAAGGTCTCAAAATATACCCCTAAGGATAGAATTATTCTTATTAAATTATTTGGCTGCAAACGGCACTTGATTTGGACTTCCTACTTTCTTTCAGATTGTCTCATGTATATTATATCTGATAAATGTATGGGAGTGTGGCCTGATGTCCTCAATATTTCTGCACTACGTCTTACAACATTTTAGTTAAGCTACTGAAAAAAATGCTCCCTCAGGATTTCGTCACACAATTCAACATCTATGTTGTCCTCATGAAAAATAAATGGTCACGTAAGATTGTATAATGATGTGAAACACCTACACCTGTGTAATAATGATGTGATAATACACCATTATTTTGGTTGCAGACACTTCCTGTAACATTGGCGAGATGCATGCTACACCGTCGCAGTGGACGCAGGACTGTTTATCTCTACCTACCCATCGTTTGGTGACACTTGGTGCATCTTTGCTGTAGACGCTGTAGGCGGGACAGTTTTTCTAATGGCCCAGAGACCTGTTGAGCCAGATTCAAAACTTGCTGTTCTGCACAGCAGTCTTCCCTGCCGTACCATGCAGCTCATTTGACCCCAATCCATAGCCGAGTTTTTCTGTTCTGATGTTTTACATTGACGTAAAGTTCTGAGACTTTAAACTGCCTCAAAAAAGAAACATTCAAACACTGATTTCTACTTTATTTGTTCCTCTTTTTTTGTGTTCAAGGGACAGAACTTTGTGGGGCGACTGCCTTCCACGTCGGGGGCCGATCAGAAACAGATGGACGGGGTGATGACCCCCCCCCGGCAGGCGAGAGCAGCGGCGCAACTGCCACTCAAAATCCCAGCGTGTGGATGTGTGTGAGTGTAGATTTGTGTGTCGGAGGACGATGGGGGGTTGTGTTATGGCTCTGAGGGTGCTACGGCAAACAGGGTCCCCATGATACGAGTGACTGACACTCCTCCAACATCTGTTCCACGGAAGACTCTCTCTCTTTCTCACTCTCGATCTCCCTGACTCCGTCTCTGTCGTCTCCCTCCCTGTCTCTTCCCCACACACCCAGAGTTAGATGATCTTTTCATTTTACAGTAAGGCCGAGAGGAATGGAGAAATTACATTAGGGCAGAATAAGATACTCCATTTATGATGTGGCTCTTTGCAGGGTTCTCTGCATGGTTGACAGAGGAGGCTGCAGACGGCACTGATGCCTTTACCCTTCTCTTCTCCTTCCTCCCTCGCTCTGTCTCCCCCCACCACCTCCACTCCTTGCTCGACGATCAGGTTTCCCTCTGTCCATCAGTGGAGAAGGAGAGGAGAAGAAGGGGAGGAGGTGGGTTGTTCTGATCAATGGCAGGAAACCAGACGATGGGAAGGGAAGACGTGAAACAGATAGGCCCCATAACCTACCTACCTACCAGGATACCACAATCACTTCTCTCTCTCTCTCTTTCCTTCTATTTCTCGCTCACCTCTGTGTTCCCATCTGTAATTCAAACACACACGTACACACACACTCTGTTGAAACACAGTCCAGACACCACACATACAAACACGCATCTGACCGCAAACATGCTGCAAGAAACACACAGCAGCACCCAGCTTCGGACTCTGATATGCCAACACACAGACTCAACACTGCAGATTGCATGCATGGCTTCCCCTTTAGGCTGAATGCAAACCTGTTTACCTGCTCCTTGTGGGAGAATGACTAATAATGTACAAAATTTGAATATACTTTTCTCCCAGCTCTATGCAAATCTCAAACATATTGCTTTCTGTCTCCAGGGGGCCGCACATTCCCACACATGAATATACTTAGAGGTGCATGTGAGAGGCACACAAATACGTACACACACCTCATCCAAGATATGTGTAATTAGGGCAGACAGAGAGAATAGCTGTCTCGTTTGAGTTTATTAATTTGTGGTATTTTTATTACCGTTTATCGCCGGCATTTTATGGTGGACAACACCGCTGCTCATTCCTCAAGGCACTTATTAGCAGAACGAGTACTCACCGGTTATTTAACTCTATTCCTCTGGATCAAATTAGGCAGTATTGGATCCTGGCAGAGTTATGAAACTAACCCTGATAAAACAATGGAAAAAGGTGGAGACTTCATTATAATAAAAGGCAGTGCTAAACATGATCTCACTGCTTCATGTGTCAAAGATTTATTTGAAAATGTTCTTTAACAGATATGATGTGTGTACTCGCAGTTGCGAGTTTGCTCGTGATGCATGCATCGGGTGTGTCCTTTGTATGTGTGCGTGGGTACATGCATACAAGTGTGTGTTTCTGATCTATACGGTGCAGACTACTGAGCTTTCTTGCCACCCCAGCTAACTCTTAACTCCTGTCAAAACATGGAGCTTTAAATTGAATTAAGACTCCATGCTGCAGTCCCTGCTGAGCCCCCCAACCAACGCCTTTAACACCCTACACTGCTCTGGAACACACACACTCACACACACACACACGCACACACACACACACACACAAACACACGCATTAACGCTCAGTGCATTCCCAGATCTTTTCCATGCAAGTGTATGTAGAAAGATGCACAGACACAAACACTAACACCAATCTCAAAATTACACATACATCTAAATTAATGACAACCAATGAAACTAAGCATGGTTTTTAAAATGAGCTACAACACAATGAACACACACACACGCACACACATGCAGAAGACCACTACCAGAGAATATTTTAAGTAGGATGAGGCCAGCTCAGCCTTGAAACTCTGTCGCTGTTAATTCACTGCAGCTGAAACAGAGACAAAGATACCTTTTCAGTGTCTATAATGCTGGCAAGAGGTTTTGCCAACTACAATCTAAGGATTTTCACTGCCCTGTTTAAAGAGTTTTGAAATTATGTTTGTGTACTGATGGTGTGTCCAGAATCTTCTTGTCAAAAGGATATTTAAAATAAACACCGGCTGTGTTCATACATGAATCATATTTGTTTTTACTGTATATTCTCATTTTATTATCATATTAGCATTGATATTTGTCACTGCCATTATACGGAAAATTAATCTCCAAAAACCATATATTCTGGAATAAAAGCAAAAAGTCTTCCTGTCAAACTGAAATCAAGGTGCATTTTATTTTAATTACAGAATATATTCTGCAAGCAGAAAACCTACTCACAGTCAGCAGAATACAATTGCTGATATTCAATTACCTACAGTAAATGAAAACCATCAAGATTGTGAGTCACATGGTGTTTAAAAACAGCAGATATATTAGCCAATAATTCGGCACACACTAAGCTGGTTTGTCTGTGTCTGTGCTTTGTCGACTGCAGTTTAGTTTCTGTTGCGTAAGTGTCAATGTTCTGTGTTTTATCCAGAGATGACTCTCCAATTTGCTGTGTGTGTTGTTGGCAGTTCAAGTTGCTCTATTAGAAATCATGTTAAAACAATATTGTCTAAGTGAGAGGGTCATTAATCATCAGGCTGACAAGAGCTCTGGACATTGTTGACAAGTAATGAGTGTGTTCCTAACCTTTAATACATTTGGGCTGCTGTTAGTCAGGTGGATAATTAGCACACTGATGATGGTATAAAAATATTCTGTATGCCATCAATTCTGCTGATTATGTGACATTACTCAACTAAGAGGCGCTATAAAAGGCAGGAGTTTTGTTTCATCTTTACAGTTTGAATATTTGTCCGCTCCTACATGTTCAGAGCTTTGTAGTAGCAGCCAGGAAAATATTATGTCATTCCCAGATGTAATGTATGAACATTTACATTTTAAGAAATAAAGATTACTTGTTCAAATAAATGAACAAAACGTAAATTAATTCATATTGAAGATATTTTATGCAGTGGTGGGAAAATAAATTCTCACAATTATAACAGCAAACAACTATTCACTGGTAAATACAGTTCTTTTGTAAACATAAATTTTTCTTAGCGTTACACGTGACACAACACATTATTTATGAAGGTTTGTATCGGCTACATAAATTTATGAATGAGCTGCTGTTCTAGTCTGGCTCCCACAAATGAGAGTTAAGTGGTGTGTGGGACATAACCTTTGCTTGGGGACTGAGCAAAAGGTTACTGCAGTGCGTGTGCGTGCGTGTGTGTGTCGTGAGTATTGAGCAAAGGCCACTGCAATGCAACCCAACACCAGCTCTTTGTCTGAGCGGCAGCTCACCACAGACTAACCAGAGTGATTCACTCTTTTCCAAATGCAATTCTTTAGCAGTGCATATAATTTACATTTCAATTGACCATTAATTACAAGAGTTTAAATGAATTAACTATTGATAAGTAAAGAAATTTCATTCATTTTCTTGTATAAAACTGCAGTTTTAACCTGAAAAAAATGTTTTTCTTTCTTTTTTTCACAATTTTAGTAATTATATGTAGTTCAAAGTAAATTCTGTGTTAATGTAAAGCAGAGCTCGTGATGGTCATGTATTTCATCACTAACAATAAAATTCACAGGTTTAATGAGCTATACACAGTTCACAGGTTTTCCCCTGAGACAAAGAAACAACAGGACGTAAAGGTTAATACCAGAAAACCTCTCACCTGTTTTATACTGCTCTGATGTTTAGCTTTTTTACATTTTTTTTACAATTTATAAACCACCTGTTGTATGTGTGGAAAAAAACAAAAAACAAATATATAAGATTTATGATTATACACAAGTTTTCATGGGGTGAAACACTGATACTAAACGAAGTGAAGCACTGATAGTATGGCTTTTAATTTTCCCACGCTGTAGTCCGGAGTGTGTTACAATATCTACCATAAAATGTTTGCGTGTGAGGAAGCTAGTGTGTGTGTGTGTGTGTGTGTGTGTGTGTGTGTGTGTACGTGCACATGTGTTTTCCATCCCTCCAGAGACATGACAATTGTTTGTTGTGATATTGTAATGAAGCCCTCAGGCCCTCTTAAACTAATCAGCCTCTCCCTCACTCTGTGCAGATAGATCAGTTGTCAAGGCCGTGGGCAGGACGGTGCAGTGAAGCACGGCATCTGCCTTTTGGCCTTCGCCTTGTGTGACACACATTCCCTGCCTTTCCTGCCTAACACGTTAGCATGCAGCCCACCTATCAATCAACCAGTCGACTCTCCCATTCCGAGACAGCTGTTGTTTCTTGTCGCTCTGGAGGTGATGATACATGAGCATCATTTTAAGGTAATACAGCTCAGCAATGCTGCCAACAATTATGCCAATGGTATTTAACGGGTTTTATACAAATGTTACATGTCAGTTTGAGTAAATGTTGCTACTTGAAATGCATCTGTCACATTATTAGATAAAGTTTTTAAAATATTAGTCATAACCTTTTTTTTTAAACGGTTTAATAACATTCTTTGCAAGAAGAGGACTGTTAGTTTCCTTTTTTTAATTCATAAATATTTTGCCCCTGTTGCCAATCTCAGACATTATTGCTTCCCATGTATACCTGACCCTCTTCTGTACTTCTGTGTAAAAATAAATCATGAATCTAAGTAATGCATGAATCAGCGTTAATGCAGATTTACATACTGATGTAAAACAAAAACAAAAATTGAAAAGTTGAATACAAATCTATAATTTTGATATCTAAATGCAATTGCTCGTATAAGTATGTTTTCATTTTTAAGATGAACCTTTTTTAGGCTACAATTTGATATTCACGCATTGTGTACAATTATAATTTCATGGGAAGTTGCATATTTATATTCAAGTTATTCATAATATTCAAAACCTTTTCAAAATGGACTTCAACCATATTGTTGTTCTCTTTTCTAGACTAATCTGAAGCTTTGCCCTTTCTCTCATTTGTCAAGTGATTAAATCTTACAAATGCTCAAAGTTATACAAATACATTCAAAGTTATTAAAGTACATTAAATTTGTGTACATGTGTGAATCAATTGTAAATTGAACAGTTAACGGTCAAACACCCGTTTTTAAACAGTTGCATACCAGGATTATATATGGCCCCCCCGGGAAGCAACTTCCTGTCCAGGATGCTGCAGGCATCTTTGGCACGTTTTACATACTTTCTTCAATTTCTTTCTGTTTCTGCATTTGTGTGTGTGCAAGAGACCCTGTGTGGTACATAATGGACACATTAAATTTCACACATCTGCCGCAGGCCATGCGCCTGATCTTACACACATACAAATACAAAATGACATGTGAAAACACAAAGACATAAACACACAAACATGAAGGCGAAGACACAAAAATCAATCAACTTTTTCCTGGCATGGATCAATATTCCGATACAAAGTAAACAGTTGAGGGCAGGTCAGGGCTGTATGGATTTGGCCAGCGGCTTACCGAGCTTACAAAACAGATTACCCTCCAGAGAATGAAGTGAAAGTTAAACAAAAACAACACTGGTGTAAATTAACTCTCAGTGAGGATCGGGGTCTGTGGCATGTGTGTGTGCGTGTTATGTGTCTGTGTGCAGCGCTCACTTGTATGATGATGATGACCATGATGATGGTGATGATGATTGGTTAATTGCAGGCAGCTTGCAAATGCAGTGTAGAGCTTATTCTCTCTGTGTGTAAATGTGTGTGTGTGTGTGTGTGTGTGTGTGTGTCTGTGTCTGTGTCTGTGTGTGTATGTGTTGTTCACAGGTTGTAGTGCGAAGGGAGTGGCCTGCGGTGGCTGTGAGAGGCATGTAATATGTTTAAATAGGGCAAAGTAGTGTTTGGAGAATTGGTAATTACTTACATCCCTCTCTGGCCATAGGGACACTGTCCAGATCTCACCCCCTCCACCACACACATACACTTATATACACATACACAAAACATATGATATGAGACCTCAACTCAACACACAAATACACAGTCAGTGCCACTGAGTCACTCTGCCAATCAACAATCATCAACAGGAGCCGGTATAACAAGTAGACAGAGGACACAGGCTTGTACTGACACTTTCAAGGAATGCTCTGTGCTCCTCGCTGTGGGGCCAAAGCTCACCAAAGATGATCCCCATTGCCCTCCACTGGTTGGCTGCAGCACAACCTGGAACTCCTCCCACTTCAATATAAACCACTACAGCAATTTTTTATTTTTTATTTTTTTTT
>NTHP01000134.1:960456-985155 GCA_003416845.1 Oplegnathus fasciatus | reverse complement strand
GGGGGTAATTGGCCATAAAACGAAACTCTCAGAAACCATAAATACTACTACATTAGCTTCACACAAGTCAGTAGAAAGTCCACTTTGTTCTTGTCCACTATTTTATACAGTCCTGAGTCAAGTCCACAGAATCTTAAAGTCCACTCCTGACTAAGATACTGTATGCATATTGATCCTATTCCTCACTAATGGTGAGCAAGCTGAAAAAACTAGAGACATGTAAAGACTGTGGTGTGGTGGTTTCTCGGCACACTGACGATATGTTGGCTCTTCCATTTTGCATGATTGAATAATGCAGGACAAAATTCTACGAGAAGACAATTTTAGTTCTACATAAAAATACCAGTTTAACACAATTAATCAATATGCAACAATAATGCCAGTAAAGCAGTGTCTGTACTGAGCTGTAGAGAGAACTGAGCATCATAGTCCTCCCTTTCAAGCCCTGGTCACACCAGAAAGTGGCACAGCAAAGTTCATACAAACGTCCTTGCAAAATAGGTGGTGACAGAAGCTTGGTGACGTGCTTGCAGGGAAAGTATACGCCATCGTTATATAGGTACACATCATGCAGGTTGCCACTGTATGATTAAAATAATACTGGTGGTGGTGTGATGCACATTTTAATCACTTTGCAGCAGTTGTAACATTTTTACTGGACAGCTGAGACAAATGAGAATGAGGAGTCTTTATGATTGTAAACAGATTCTGTTGGAGTTACATTTTTAAATATGTTTCATGGAATTACAAAATGCAGTCAAATAATTAATCAGTAGTATTAATTTGTAATCAATTGTGGTTAATCAAATTACAATTTTAGAAAATTAAGCTTTAAATGCCATTAAACACTAAACTGTTCCTTGTCTCTTATGCCTAAGGAACTGAAAAAAGTCCTGTGTTAGCTCAGCTATGTTAAAAAGTTTAGGGTATATGTATCCAAATATAAGTATAACTTGTCTTTGACCATTTTTCTGCTTAATTTTCCCCCCCAAAAACCCAGTACACTTAACTCAGACAATCAACTGAGAGTGAAAGAATGTCTTTAATTCAGCAAAATAAACTATTTAAAGTGACATGCATGTGTGTTTGTGTGTGTGCGTGTGTGTGTGTGTGTTTGTTTTGGGTGAGAAGGTCACAGGTGACGCCAAACTCGATTCCGGATTGAGTGTTTAACTTGACTTTCCACTGTCTCTCTTTTACCAGTTCTGGCACTTACTATAAGTGAGACATCAAGTCGTGACCACAATACCACATTCTGCGTAAGAGGACCTTTTTCTCACTCATAATATTGACTCTGATAATGTTTTCATCACTACGTAGCAACAGCAGATCAGATGAACAGCATTCTGCACAGACCAAATACACGACGGCTGCTGCGTGAGTGAAGGACAGAACGACTTATGTTGCTCTTACCTTTTTACCTCTGAATCAATAAAAGACTCTCATTCAGTTTTTCCCCAAGTTGAGAAGCATGCGTGTGCTGTTCGCTCATCAAGATACGTGCACTTGCTTCGCTCTTAGAGGCCTATCGTTCTGAGCGTTTCAAGAAAATGGACATGAAAATATACAGAAATGGCGGTAATTATATGTGAAGGTTTATTTAAGTTTGTGGGTAACGTGGAGAAAAAAGACAGGCAGACAGAAATCCAGATGAGGGTCTTGTATGCGTGTTGAGCAGAGTGGGTTAAGCCTGTGTGAGTGTGTGTACGTGTCCATGTATGTGTGTCTGTATTTCACATTGTGGCTTGATGATGTTGTCTGGGCCAATCTGCCGGAGTGAATGGTTTGAATTTACTAGCCCACGACAGTCAAATTGTCCTAATCACTAAGTAAATAGATACTTCCCCAAGCTATCAGGGCACACACGCCGACAAAACTGCCTGCAAGGAGGAGGTTGAGGGGTGAAAAAAAAGAGAAAACTTTCACTGTTAATTGTTGTTTTCCTTCTTATTCCAACCTATAAACACCCGGTGTAATTATTCATAAGTGCTACTTTGATTCAGGCAAATTTGTTTGAAAGAGGCTTAAGGTGTTTCGGTCGAGTTATTCCCTTACAGAGTTTGGGTTGTGCACGGAGGGTCTTTCGCTTGCAGCGTTTTCAGTTAAATTGAAGCTGAGAGCTGGGGGTTGGATAGAATTACGCACCTTGTGCCCCTTTCTGAATGACTTGCCTCTAATCTAACCCAATCTGGCTTTCTGCAAACCTTATGGTGCTATATTTCTTTACATGCGTTGGGTCTTAAGATAGGATAACAACTGATGAAGATAATCCACTCAAATGAATTAGATTTGTTAAAAAAAAATGCTTTTAGCTGAAGTGAATCCACCACCTCTTGTAAACATTTAATTAAACTTTACAGTGGATTGCGTCCTGAAATTTGAGTCTATCTTGATTTTAAAAGCACAAACAAATGCACACACTCATAACACAGGAAATTTGCTGGGATAAGCATGTGCAACAAGGCATTTATACCACATTATGTTGCTTTCCAAATGCAAAACAGGTATAATTTAAAAGTCAGTCAATCTTTCAGAAGCACAGTTCCACGGATGGTTCATGTTTTGAAATCGAATTACCTAAAGACCCTACGCTGTGCCATATTTAAACATAAAACATTGTCATGTAATTTACAGCATCCGCACTCCAAACACCTTCAGTTTCTCCTGATGACACAACAGAAAGTATGTTCGCCTTTCATAAAACATAACAGAAATATTGTATATGTTGTTGGAAATCAAGGCCTAGTCAGGTTTGCGTATGGTTCACCAGTGATTTGAACATTAGAGTGTAGTTCAGGCCAAGTCAGCAACCCTACACTGGAGTATAGAGTGTCTGTCATGCCTGGTTTACACTGGACCCATGTCTGGAACAGGAGAAGTGAGGATACTGTGACATACCGAAGATTGAAACTCTCAAGTGGAGCACGTCTCACACAGCGTTGGGGGGGAAATTACACAAAATGCCACCGAATACATTTGACAAAGATCTGATGTTTGGTCATTTTCCACTTTGAAATTCTAAAAGGAAACTTCATGAGCTTTGGCTATGAGGCAGTTTTCTGCCTTATGGCCTAAGTTGGAGGTGATACTCCATGTGTGATGAAGAAAATTTCATTACACGGGGAAATATGAGCTGCAGGACAGATACATAAATCAGTTTTTAAAGTTTTATTGTACTGATGGTTGATATATTACTGTAAAATTAAACTGTGACTTGGCTAAATTGCTCACAAGAATTATGTAAACTTAAAAATCTAATATAAAAAATGTACTTTCATTCTTATTTTGACTCACAAATGTTTTGGCTTCTCATACTGTACATGATGGGCCGTTATTTGAGGATTCTCAAAGAAAAAAAATCAGTACAAGATCGTCTAGACACTTGTGTATCAGATGTCCACATAACATGGCTTATAGGAGCTCCCAGTCTTCTTAACGTACCTAAACAGCAGCCGCGAGCTTTACAGTCTCACATTAACGACAACACCAAATACCACAGCCTGCGTTTAAGCCGTAAACTGTAAATGAGGCAGCTCAGAGTGTGTGTGTTTGTGTGTGTGCAACAGTAAGAACTATACTAATAGCTTTTTAGCAGTTTGTAATAGAGACACCGTTTTTACAGCATGTGTACGAATGTGTGTGAAAGTGTGTGTCTGTGTTTCTGCGAGAGTGTGCGTGTGTTTATGGGCTAATTAGGATTGCAGTTACACCATAATTAGTTTTGTGGCATTCCCACAGCACAGCGTATAACGTTACAGCTCATATGCATAATTAGGGAAAATAAACATTCAGGGCTTCGGTTGGCTGTTATGAATCTTTCAACGCTTTCCTTGTTTCCCCCTCTTTCTCCACTCCCTCCTCTCTCCTCTTACTTATCTTGTTTTGCCTATCTCACACACCAGCGCATTATCTTTCCTTCCGTCCAGTTTTCCAGCGGTAAAAAGGTGAGAAGTTGTGCCTGAACCATTTCTATACAGTACAGTGAAACACAGCTCTGCATCAAGACAAAAATAGACACACACACACACACACACACACACACTAAAGTACACAGACACATGAACACACACTTCGATTTTTAAAGGGCATCCATAAAAGTGAAGACAGAAAGCAGAGCGTCCATAAAGATCTAATGGAAGATCAATTAAGATGTAGGAGCCAGAGAAAATAAAATGTCTTTTACACCACACAAACACACACACACACCTTCCACATTCATAGTTAAAGTTTGGAGGTAAGACAGCTATCTTTTCTGGTTCTAATTTTAGTGTACACGTCTGGTTTTGGATATAGTGGCAGTGAGCTGACTCACACACCTAAACTTGTCTAGAGCGCCTCCTGCGGCACCGGATGACTGGCACAGTCCAAGCAAGTAACAACGCCAAGAGCTTATCACACACTTGTGCGATAGATATGAAATAGAAATATATAAATCATAAATCAATCGTTGTTAGTTGGGGAATGTTGGTCAGTTAAAAATCAAAGCGTAAAAATAAACCTTTTCCTTCTCTGCCGTTGTGTTTCTCTCAGCTCTTCCTGAATGAGCACAGAGCCCCACAGCATTTCTTTTTTTTCACATTGGCGCTCCAGAGCAGACACATGATGTCAATCCCTCTATTTATTATGTTTATTTTGCTCTCTCTCTCTTCATAACATACTGGAAATGTCAGCCTCAGTTTCTAGCCATGTGTCTCTTGGCTGGACATTAAAAGACATGACAGCAAGGAGTCTATTTTTCCTCAGTGTGTGTGTACGTGTGTGTGTGCATGTTACTGACAGATTTTTCTTTACACTTCATGCTGACATTGACATTAGCCATTTAGATCTGTGTGTATTTGTGTTTCTCCAGAATCACAGGCCATGCTCACTTTGCTGCAGCTGACGTGTGTATTTGTTTGTGTATGTATGAGCGTGTATGTGTGTGTGTGTCTGCCGCCATATTTACAAATCTCTCTAATGAGAACTTATTGAGGTGCAGCACTGAATTTTCTTTGCCACAGTCAATTTATTTTTCCAGGTAACGTGTCCATATTTTAAAACCGCCTATTGCTCGACAGATGAAATGAAATTTCAGAGCAAGTGAAAAGTTATCCTCCACCCCCATCTGTCCACTCCTTAGAATTGTGTTTACAAGGTTGATTTTAAAATGGTTGTGACCTGCGGGTGTTTATAAGGCAAGTTTAGCTTGTGAACATCTCAGAAGTCACCGAAACAGACTCGCTACAGGGGGAGAAATTAGTTCCAGAGAGAAGGGGGGAGGAGAGGGAGGAAGGCAAAGGGTAAGGTAGCTAGAGAGGAGGGCGATGGAAAGATGAGGAGGAAAGGGGGAGCAGGAACAAGACTTTATCATGTGAGACTGTGTAATCATATCTGAATCAAATATGGATTTGTGGTAAAGCAGCAAGACAATACTCCCCTTGATTTTGGTGTTATTTAGAACACACAAAACCCCTACAAAATGTGATATAACCTGAAATTAAAATGTATGTTGACATACAGATATGCACGCCTGTGTATTAGCCTGCACATGTATGTGTGTGTGTGTGGTGGGGGTTCTCGTGGGAGGCATGCAGACTTGCAGATTTCTGGGTGGACAGAGAGCAGATGTTTAGAACGTGCTAAATGACTGACTTGTTGATAATCAGCCTGCCATTAAATCTGTTGGGGTTTACATGCGTGTGCACATAAAAACCCGAGAGGTACATGCTGGTAGCCATGTCTGAGCGGAGGGGGGTTTCTTCTCTTCTGCTGTGCACACACACAGAGTCGCCCCTTCTTACCCATTTATGTCTCACAGTATGCCCCCAAATGTTCTAAGGTTGAGTCCCAATCAAAAAAAATTTAATAAGAAGCTTCTGCTAGCTCATTAAAACATACAAACTCCTTTCTTTAGCTTGCTGAAAAACAGTTCTCTTAACCTTATGGTTTTTCAAAAGTGGATATTATCCAGAATTATCTTGTGAAGATTATGTCAACATGTTTTCTAAACGTATTCTTTTATACCGTGTCAGATTACTATCTGCCTGTACTATAAGAAGTGGGGGTGTTTACGCACAGTATATGTTTTCAGGACAGCCTGTTTGGTCTGGATTAGTCCATCACAGAGAATGAATTGGATGGATTTGAAGCAGTTAATTTGAGCCATTGCCCGATGGACTGGATTTGATTTCCATCAAATTCACCAGGGACAGATACACTTAACTCTACCTACATACATGACCACTCACACACTTAAACACAGACATACAAACACAGAGGCACCTGTATAGGCTGAGCATTAAAGTTTAGTGATTGCTTATTTCCATAGAGAGTTGTGGAGGGTAAAGAAAGAAAGTAAAGACAAGGAACTGCAACAAAGACACACATACTGTAGACACACACACACACATGCACATACAGTCACTGCTGAGCCCGTTTTGTTCAACAGCTGCACTTCCTCATGGCTCCGACTCAGCACATTTCCATCAACCACCTCTGCCAGACCACAACACACTCCAACAACAGCGCCACTTCAACACACACACACACACACACACAGAGCTGAGTGCATTAGCTGTGTGGATTAATGAAAATGTCTCGCTGAACAAGGAAGAGAATACCTTGCACTGTGAAATTGCTTGCAGACTGTTGTGTGTGTGTGTGTGTGTGTGTGTGTGTGTGTGTGTGTCAGAGGCGAGAACAGCATGTTTCATCTCAAACCTTGTTTCTCACTGCTACCACTACTACTACTACCACCTCTCTCTCCTTCCTCATGTCTCCCTCCGTCACACTCCCTTACTGGCCATTCATTTACACTTGTCAAGAGGTTGCCATTAAGCCCAAAAGCCTGCGCCGAAATTTTATTACAAAACCATTTGTATTGCTGAAAGAAAAATAAATCCAACGTTCCCTCCGACTGCATTAGGGCTGCGGTTTGGTGATTTGTTTAGGTTGATAACACTCACGGCCCACCAGCCACTCAAACACTGATGTGACTGGAAAATAACTAGACCTTCTTTCTGTCTCCTTTGCTTGCTTTCTTTCTTTCTCAGGGGCCATAGAAGGGCCCTTGTCTGAATGTTAACCAGCTGGCTGTAACATAAAGTCATACTTTATTTGACTTCTATTAGGAGAACAAGACATCTAATGAAGAGGGCTGTTTATGCACTGTGGGTCTATATGGATGTGGAAGAGAGAAAGAAAGAAAGAAAGAAAGGGAGGTGGGGAACTGGTCTCAATAAAGCAGTTGGATTTGCTCAGAGCTCTCGTAAAAGCAAGTGGGCCCAATCAAAACGACCAGGAGGGAGAGGGCTAACAGGGCAGATCGTGTCCCAAAAGTGTCCTATTGACTGTTTGTGCCTGTGTGCGGGTGCGTGTTAAGTCTGTGTTCGCTTTCATACCTGTGCATCTATCGTCCTGGAATGAGAAATTCACCGGAGTGTTTCTCCATTTTAGCGTTTCACCCCAGAGCAACAAATTCTTCCATGCCCTGTTCAAAAAACTTGAGCCTGATTTCCAGACTATTTGTCTGGCTGTTTCATGGTCGCAGTGATTTCATGACAGTATCCATACGCAGGCGCGGGCGGACTGGGGTTTTATCTTCCTGACATAGTAGCAATTGTACAATGTGATGGCCTTGGAAAAGTAATGGCTATTCACATCGAGCTGCCAAAATGAAACCCAACTCTAGATGACTGGGAGAATGTTCCCACATCTCTTGTTAAATTGTCTCTGTCTGCTCATTCATTTTGTGCAATTGTTTTTTCTTTCTTTTTTTCTCTCTCTCTTTCTTTCTTTCTTTCAGTCCTTCTTTCTGCTCTCTCTCTCTCCATTGGGCTTTGTTTGAAGTCTGCTTTAGGCCAGTAAAGGGACCCCCCCGTCCTTCCCATGGCAGTATAAATGACAGCTAGTGAAACACGATACACTGGCCCACCATTAAAAAAAAAAAAGCCATGATAGCCATGCCCCACGCTCTGTTAATCAAATTCGACGTAATTGTCATCTGAAGATTTTAAAGGACGCAGAGGGGAAACCATAAGACGAACCTCTGAACCTGCAGCCCTGGGGTCAGCGTTTGTGTGTGTGTGAGTGTCTTCAGGGATCGTCTGAGAGTTTGTATATGGTCATGCTGAGTTAAGGAGCTGCGTCTGAGTTCTGGATGGAGAGTCTCCTAAGGGAGCCCATCATCCACCCACTCCTTGTCTCTCAGTCTGGTTGTCTGTTTCTATGTCTCCCCATGTTAAATCCTCCCACCCGTTCTGTCTGCTTTTACTTTTTTCTCTCCCTCATCCTTTGACTGCCTCCGTCATTGGCCTCATTTTCAACAGTTATAAGACTGTCTCATGTTTAGAGTTGTTTTTAAGACCAACAAGTGGCACAATAAAAGAAGTCACTCTTCTTCGCAAAGGCTAATGATTGTGATTAAAAGAATAGAAGAGAAAAGCTGTTTCAGTCATGCTAGTTGTTTTATTTACATGTATCTCATCTATTTTTCCTGCACCTTTTGTATATAATTATTTGTATATATTTCCTTATTAACTTATTTTCAGTTCGGTTTTAGATATCTCATTTTAGAATGAAAGTTCAGATTTTGACACCACACCACTGCACACTTTTGACCATTTCTCATTTCCCAGCTCAACCACAATCCCAAACCAACATGTGGCTCTTCGATCAGCAAAGGTCTGACTGGTTCTGTAGTGGAGTAGGAGGTGGTGTATGATCTGTGAGCGATTCAGAGCCATTCTGAATGGCTCTAAATAGCAACAACTTGAGTTTTGCCACACGCCCAATGTGTCAATCTGGTGTTGTGTAACTGTCTAACAATGTGTCAGTAGTAATTAACAAGGTTGAACACGTTGTACACCTGCTGTGCCCTGTAAATAACAGGCAATTCTGATGCTGAATGATAAGTAATGATGATCTGTGAGTGTTTTGACACTGAAAACAATGCTATATTGTCCCCTGTGAGTCTAACTTGGAAAAGTGAGTACACAGAGTGCTGTTTTTATACTACACAATGACGAGATAAGGAAATAATTGGACAAACAGGATGACAACCGATCAAGGATATGAAACACATGATGGCGCCAATAAATGACATGTGGTTATGCTCTTTTTGTGCCACCAGGAATCCACCCAGCGAATGAAGTCAAAAGAGCTGATTCCCATTGGACAACCTGCATGACTTCACATCACTCAGCGAGCATTTCACAGGGTAACAGACCGTATTACAGCACCGGGCAAATATGCACTTTATCGCCTACTCAAGTCTTTGATTTCCCTTTCTGCTCCATTTGGATTGACATAAATTGTGCAATATGGTAGTCTTGATTTCTGCTCCAGGCGGACAGGCAGCTGGCTGGAGGGGATGAGAGACGGAGAGAGGAGTGTGGGGTCAGTTAACTACAGAAATTTAATTTTGTTTATCCCAAATGAAGTATCTGAATCGTGAATGTGTGTATGTGTGCGTACGTGCGTGTCAATTCACACCCATGCGCTACTGACCACGCGCTTAACAGGGCGTTCCAGTGATCCTGCAGGCACAAGTGTTTACCCAAAGTCCTGACCTCCTTGCACTGACACTTTCCCTGCTGATATAAATACCACACACACAAACACACACGCCAGCAACGATGCAGGTAACTTAATCCTCATTGTCCTCCATTCTCCCCATTGGCTAACACCTGTCACATGTCCTTGCTCTCAACCAACCAGATTCCACGTATTTAATGACACAAAGGATATTTTTATACCGAGCACTTGTTGTTGAGAGGCCTTCTGTAAAAATTGTGTTAGGGTGGGAGTGGGATCATATTGGGTTGCAGTGTGCGCATGTGTGCGTATGCATGTGTGTGTGGTTTGAAACTGGATAGGTCCAAGAAGCCTGTGCTAATATGTCCTAAAGAATGCTTATGACGAGGTGCTAACTCGCAGTGATTGCAACTACTGGTGGCAGAGACAGAGAGAGAGAGAGAGAGAGAGTCCAGTTTTATTTGGGTGGCTGTGGAAAGGTCCCATCATGCTTCATGTTGACAGGGCATTTGTCAAATTGGAATGATGCAACTGCCATGAGTCTTCTCTGTCACGTTGCACAGCTCCAGTTACCCCGATACATTTCTTGTTGGAAAAATTGTTTCAAACATTTCGACAGCCTGAGATTCACATGATTCGGGAAATGTACTTCACATATTAATACATTGAATCTATGGATTTAAAAAATTCCACTCACACTAATTTGTCCGGATGTGACTGCTGGTGAAAACTCAAAAACAGTGTTCACCATTTGAAGTTCACATTTTTGCAGTGTAGCACTGAAAGTCTGTCTTCTACAAGTCCTAAATTTTTTTGCTTGATTAGTTGACGATGACGTCGGCGGGGTTGAAACTTTAGGTCTGTCTCAGTTCCCACACTTCCAGTCTCGAGCACTTGAGTGCACGTCCGCGTGCCGCCAGGTAGTAGACAGGTGTGTCCCATGTCTGAAAAATGCCAACACTCAGTTTACTTAACCCACACGGAGGCACACTTCACCGCAGTCTGCTGCTCGACACCAATCTAGCTGTTAACAGTAATTCACCTATGCCTGAATATTATTATTCACGTCTTAACACTACACAGTTATGGCAGAATCTCCAAACATGGCAAATATTTAATAGGAAAAATCCATTTATCTTGATGATAAGAATGATACTGTATATCTGGCATTGAAAATATATTAAATATCCTATCTTTTCATCAATGACTGTGAGAAATACATTATTTCCTTATAAAATCACTGGAAGGAAATGAATAAAAAAATAATAATTTTATGTCTCCTTTATGTACAGTAGACCACCGTGCTTCTAGATAACTCGATTCAATTGGTTTATCAATTGTATTACTCCTCTCCACTTCTGAATGTGCATTTGTTGTTGCACTATGGCAGTTACCAAGTCACAGAAGTAGGCACTTGACTACTTGCAAACACAGCAAGTGAAGGTATTAAGATGGACGCGTTGCCTGTTCTGTCTAATAAAGTTGGGGAGCTATAATCCAGAGACACACTGCTTTTTCCTTTCAATTTTTTCCACCAATTCTCCACTGCATTGCACTCCTATAAAACTGTCAGACTCATGATGGATAGTTAAAAAAAAAAAAAGATCAACCAGCAGAAGGGAGGATATCGCTGTTTTTATTCCACGCATTCTTCTTCCTTGTCAAAACCTGGCACCTACATTACTCACAATACAACTCAACTGCCAACAGTTAAGTCAGATGTTTGGGTGTGTTATGCTGATGTAGCCTTGAGCCGCTGTAGCCAGCCTACTAAGGTCTCATAAGCTCACTTCTTTCTAACTCCACAACCCCAGATTTTTTCATTTTCAAACTTGTAGTCTTCAGCCCCAACTGATGCTGACTCAAGTGACATAACTTGAGGCAATTTAACAGACTCCCTCTGGAGACTTAAAAAAAGGCATACAACTTTTTTTCACATATGCAGTACTCCCCAAGAATTGTAAACAGACTTTGATATGTAAAAACACATAAGTTGACCCTATACACACAGTATACTCTAGTGAAAACACTCTCTGGTATTCTGTATGTGTGCAGCAGATAAAGTAAATGAGGATATTCAGAAAAAATATATATGCTTGGTGTCTAATATCATGATTAGGTGCTTTACAGCTGTGGGATTGCAACTAGTGTGTGCTGGGAATGTATCCAATCTCACTAATCTCACTGATGGGTTAACACACTCTGAAAGGCTCCTTACAGTGCTGGTAATTGAGGAAAAACCTTCATAGCAAACTGCCACCAATGTGTTAACCACATGGAAACACATGTGTGTGTACAGTGTGCATTTGCATGTGTCTGTGTGTGCATGGCCAGCCAGCATGCAGACCGACCAGTGTATTAAGAGTGGAATTTATGTAAAAGTTCTCATATTCAGCAGTCATTTCCTTTTGATGTTCAAGATCACTGTTTCCAGACAGGAATTTGTGAACTCTGGAGAAAGAAATGGAGGGGAAATGGAGTGGAGGGGAAAAAGAAAAACAGAAATTGGTAATTTTTTCATGGCGCTGCAAAGGCAAACCCTCATCATAACCACACCTTTTGTCCTCATGTTCTCTCTCCTAACCACTCATGTTTTGATACCATTTTCCTCTCCCCCTCTCTTTGATAATAGTCAACACTATCGTGCTTACTTCATTCATTGTTAGGGTTAGGTGTGTTTGTGTGTTTGAGCATGTCCCTGCTCTGTTGGCATACTTAACTTAGTTAGGATAAATGGCTGCACACACAAAGACACATAATAGTCATTATGGTCCTGGAGTAAGGAATTCAATTCTTTTCTCATTTTAATTCACATTTATTGACAGAGCTAATGGAATCATGTTAATGCTTGTTTGCTTTTATGTGTGTGAGAACGTGTCTGTGTCGATTTGCATGTCATTGTGTGCGAGTGTACATGCACTCATGCGTGTGTCTGTGTTTATCGATATAGCTAATGGATTTTCTGCTGGCCCAAAGTTTGTTTGTTCAGTAACCCAATATGGCAGTTGGTTTATAAGGCAAGCCTTCAGAATAGAAGCATGACTCATGACTCTGTCTGACACAACCATCAATGACCTGACACCCATATCAGGTAGCAGGGGAAAGAGAGAGAGAGAGAGAGAGAGAGAGAGAGAGAGAGAGAGAGAGAAAGAGGGGGGGAATAAGAGGAGGAATTGTGATGATCGATAGACCAAGTTTGAATGGAAGAAAGAAAGGCAGGAAAATGAAGCAACACAGAAAGAGAAAGAATGGGAAGGAAAAAGAGGGACATTTACCAGTAGTGTGGTTTTCTCAACCCTGGACCCTAAAACCTACAACTGACCTTGACAAGCACACACACACAAACAAAACGTCTCATTAAGTTTTTCTCTGGTTTAGTATGATCAGCAGACACACAGATGAGCAGGCTGCCTGCAGACAGAGCGTTACTCACACAAGCCAGGTAGTCAGACTGTCCTTCTCATTCTCTACCCGTGCCACATGAAAGGAGACTTCAAGGCATTTCTAACTCACAAAAGGGATTTGAGTTGAGCCCTCTATAAAACGCTGTATGTCTGATGGTGACTGGGAGTTTGAAAAGAGCTCTTGTGACAAAGAGCGACTGAGATGAAATCATGGCGGCTGAACAGCATCTGGATATGTATGCAGGGAAATGGCTATGAAGTGAGATTACACTGACGGACACATAGATATCCACGCACTGCTCATGTAAGCATCAGTATAACTGAAGACAGACTTTAAATCAACTGGACACCTCTGTCCAGTTAGCCAGGCATGCTAACGTTTGCAGCTTATATTTGAGCTGAGAAACACACCGTTGAGTCCATTCCTTACAATTTCTTGTGTTTTTGGTTTTGGAAAGGCTAAAACAGAATATCATTCTTGCGGCCCCATTCACACAGGTTCAGCATGTTAAAAAATCCCAAACTTGCCAGGCAACCCATGCCTAGTTACAGCTGCACTGTACATGGAACAGGACTTCGTGGTCAATGGTCAAGAGAAGGTAGCAACTAAAATGGCAGATCCCTAACAGGAAAGATTCCATATTGAAGCCAAGTGAAACCGGCTAGGTTGAGGGGACCATTAACATGTTTCGTGAATATACGTATGCATTATACTGTGTATGAATGCATAATCCATGAACAGATCTAATGTTTTGGAGTAAAAGGAAAAAGGTAAATAGGGGAGAGGAAGACGGCAGGTAGCAGGGCATAAGTGAACAGACAAATCAGAGTTGGATTAAAAAGAAAAAGGTGGAAAGGAAATAAAGGAGGGCTGATCAAAGTGATTATAAGAAACCAGGAAATTCATGAGAGCAGATTAAAATCAAGCAGAAAGCATAAAAACAGAAATAAAGGAACAAAGAATTGATGATGGAACGAGTGAGGAATGTACAGAAGTAAATGAGGGCAGAGAACAAGGGAGCCTAAAAATAAAGCAAAGCAGCAGAAATCAAATTGGGACAAGTTAATGAAGTCTTGTGTAGCTCTGAGTGAAGCGTATTTATCTACAGTCTAGGTGGTCTGGCCTGAGCCATGACACGTCACACCATGATTAGCTTTAACACTTCACACCTCTACTCCCCAGTATTTTTCTCTCTGTCTCTTTCTCTGTCTCACTCTGTCCTTCTCCCTTCTCCTGCACCAGCTCCAACCGTCACCCAGCATTGTTCTGAGAAAAAAAAACTAAGGATGGATCGTCTTACCTTTTCAGGAAGGCAGAAAAAAAACAGGCAGAACCTAAAACTCTCTAAAAACACAAGGGAGAAAAGGGGGAAGTGACATGAGGATGGAGGGGGGAGATGGGTGAGTGGGAGGGATAGGTTGGGGGACGAAAGCAGCAAACATAGTCTCTTTGATATTGATCACAATTCTCTGATAAGAACCCATTGCTGGCATGCTGATACTGTATGTAGATACTGTAAAACCCTGTCGATAAAGGAGTTTATACTATAACCTAATAACCCTACTCAAACATTTTTTTTTCACAGGCAGGATGAAATGTTGATGGGTTTAATAAAACAGCCCACACCCACATTAGTGAGGCCATAAAAATAATTTTTCACATCCACGAACACACACATCTAGTATATACATGCACATACACACACTCAAACTTTGGCATGTAGCTTCATGCCAACCTCATTCTGTCACACCATGACAGCAGCATGATTCATAACATTAATTACAATAGCTCATACTAAACACTATTAATGACTTCTCAGATTACATTCTTCCTTTCATTTGCTCACACTGGAACATCACTGAACTGTTTGCACACCACAAATACTTTCAACATTTTCAAATGACTTGATGATCTCAGTAAAGGCACTGCTTTGGAGGTGACTTTACAAATACACTAGAGAGCACTACTGCTATGGCAACAGTTATTTGGTGCCCCCGGTGTTCTTGTACTCGAATGTGTATGCCATGTAATCTCAATGTCACCAGTTTGTGGCTGGGAACCTTTGTTGAATGTCACCCCCCTCGCTCTTGCCCCATGCTTCCCCCTTCCTCTAAAAATTAGATTTGCCCTATGACAAATTTAACTTCTTGGGCTTTAAGTACGAAATTATTTAAATTAGCTGAAAGCTGTATTTGCAAATAACGACATGTAAAATACACCATAATTTCTTCACAGATTTATAAAACACTACATACGCCATGTTCTATTGTCTTCTGATGAGTGCCCTGGTCAGCACTTTCTTTGCTTAGAATTTGATTTCACTATCCTGTGATTTCAGTAACATCTTAAAAGTTACAAGTTCATTTGTTTAAGAAAAGCCCCCCAAAAATATTAGTTATATAATTCAAATTAGGGAAATTATTGACAGCTTGATAGAACAGATAAAAAAACATTACAGCCTCAATGTTTTGCAGTGTCACCTTTCCATTTTCTTATACTGCATCCATATTACCCTTAAAGTACTGTACATGTGTAAGACCAACCACGTTATATTGGTTTCCCACCTTGGGACTGAGAATTTCATCTGGAATCTTTAAAATGAAGAATCACTACATGCTTGTGATATATTTTAGCGTGCTTATGATATTCAAATGAACCTCTTTAATGTAGAGCTCTAGAGTTCTTTGTTGAGTTCTTCGTTGTCCACTGTGTGTGATGTCTTTGGTGAAGAGTGCCAAAATAAAAGTTCAGTCCCTGTCTCGCCCTGCCTGTGAGCCATGAGCTATATCAGGGGGACTTTACAGAAAGCTGAGACTTCTCACACACACATACAGGCACACAGAGGGTGGATGTTATCGTCGTGATCAGGTATGTATGAGAAAAACGACACACACAGACTCACTTGCCCTCTAGATAAGGAGGTACAAGTTTCCAGCTTTCTACTGCAGCCATATCCTGTTACTAATACTCTGCCCTGGGCATGCACACCTACACACACACATACACACACACACTGCCCTGGGGCACAGGAACATCAACTTCCACCGTGGGCCTCTGTTTCTCACCCTTTTGCTGTCTTTCACCTCTCTATCACCTCTTAGCTCACACTATGACCTTTTCACACCTGTTCACATATAACTGCTCGGGAAAGACACGCACACGCGGGTGTGAGAATTAATTGTTCAGCATCGAGTGTCAAGACATTACACATTTTATAACAATAAATAAAGACACAGAGAAAAACATGCAACGTACAGACATACAACTGCCACGCCACAGAGAAGAAGTAGACACGGTGTGATTAAACTGGAGCTTTTCTGGAGCTTTGACACACATCTAAGCTGGTAAATAGGAGAGTGGTATATTTTGATGTGTCGACACATGTCAACACCAAGATGCTGCCGATGTGTCATCTTAGATACAGTAGAAGACAATAGGTACTATTGTTTCGACATGTCACCCGTTTGTGTTGCTCTTGACTCCAAAAAGTGTTCAAACACCACATCATGCAGAAATATTTGATACAGAAAAAAGAATACAATAACTGGGAAACCGTTACAATACAAGACTTGTAAAGATTCTAGGTGCAACCCGTAGTGTACACCCTGTCACACTGTTATTAAAAGGATCGAGTAGTTTCCTTTCCCACACACCTTCCTTAAGGCAGCATTTGCCCTTTTGACTCCAATAAATCAAAACAATAAACATATGACTGATATACAGCCAACACATAAAGGTGCAACAGGATTAGCAGCTTTGCAACATGACGCTAAATTGTGGGCAGATGTCTCTCGTTATGCATCACTCTCGTCTTTCTGTCTGTGTTAGTGTAACAGTGTCTCACTGTGCACTGTGCTGCGTTGATTCTTATGAGGTAAGACAGACAAGCCGGCAGGCAGACAGATATTAACAGGTACAGGCAGACAGATGTGAAAGGATGAAACTGCAAGTGACTGTGAAGAGAGTGGAGGTGAGCGCACTTTGCGTTACAAATGTCACGGGGGTTTGGGGCACTTCTCTACTCTGGAACAGGTGCGACTCACTTCCTCAAGGCCAGGTTCAAAGGTCGCGAACTGAAATGCAAGGTCAGGGCAGGGATATGTGAATTTGAGTCTGAAACCTTATAGTTCCTTACCTCTGTGGCATCCTTTTGACTGTCACTTCCATCTTCAGCTTACTCTACCTGCTTGTCTGTCTGCTTGCCTTTTAGCAAAGGAGTCAAATTCACAAAGAGTATGAATGAACCTATTGTTCCATTATTATGTTCCTGTATTGGCCCCTTTACATCACAGAGCTACTTCCTGTTTCAACTTGCGTTGTGCAAACTATGATAATTCAATTTAGATCTTAATCTGTGAATTCAGATTCAGATAAACGAAAGCAGACATCAAACTAGAAAGACTCACCACCACCATCATAATAATCTGAACATTCATCCTTTGCAGAAGGTTTACAAGGAATCACATTTAATATGTAAAAGTGAGCCACATACCACCATAAACAAACTGTTAATATGGTCAGGAAGTAGGTCATCCCCCGGTTGAAGTTGAAGTTGAACCTAGAAGCAGCTCTGCAATGCAATGAACTTTTAAAGTTTCACTTTCCTTTATGCTTCCAATTAAGTGTTTTGGATAACTGGGTTGAATTTGACTTGCTCAGAATCTGTCAAGCCAGTGTTCTTTGCCCATAGTGGATCAGTTTGTAAATGTTTGTCTAGTGTTTGTAAAATATCAGGAATAAAGCTGGTGAGTAAAATGCTTTCAGAACTGAAAAGGACAATGGGAAAAACTATAAGGAAAAAGGGTGAGTGTCATGTCAGTTAATCGACAAAAGTAATAAAACTCTGATAAACTGGCAAAATATGGTCAATTAGAATTTAACATCAGTGTATGCATGCTGGAAATACTTGCTGACGTAACCATTTCAAAAACACCAACGATAAGCATTTAGATCAGCAGATACAGATAAAAAAAAATTACAACATAGCAGGTTTTCTTTTCTTCCCATTTTCCCTTTTCCTCAAAACCTACCGTGTATCTCCTGCTGATAATGTCAACACTAAGCTTAGCAGAAGCACCTGGATAACATGACAACCTGTCACACGCATACACAGAAATACACACACACACAACCGAGTAAGGTCTTGACATGTTCACTCAGAGCCTTAAGAGCGAGATTAGATGGGCCTATCGACACACACACGCACAGTGAGTGGTTGGATGGACAGCTCCCACAGCACTAAATGGTAAACAGCAGGTTTTAGGTGACATGTCTGGAATGTAGAAAATGCTCTTTCATAATAAGCTGCTCTCTAACACTGCAGGGCAGGTCAGTCTCTCTGTTTCTGTGAATGTGTGTGCTGCTGATCAACCTTTGGGTGTGAGTGAACCTGTCACGGCCAGCTGTATGTGTGTGTGTGTGTGCGTGTGTTAAAGTGGTGGACTTGGCATGGTGAAGTGGTTTAAGCCAGCAGAGATTAGATGTGTGAACAGCTGAGCACAAGGTGGCAAAATGGGAAAGGCGATAAATTTAACTTGCACATGTAGGCCGACAATGCTCAGATGTGCACTTCTAGACAGTGCAATGACAACAATTGTAGTAATTGATTGCAAGTCACGCTGTGCAAGATGGGTCTAATAAAGTCTTGGTCAAAATCTGTGTCAGACTGTATGATATCAGTATTGAGGCAAGTCAGATGGTGCGATAAATGTCTGGTGAATGTAAATATTTAAAAAACAGATGCAGAAGAGATGTCACAGACTCGTGTCATCCATCGGCGCCACCTCTCGTGTTGAAAATGTAGCAAAAAAATGAGTAAGCTTTTGGCCAAAGTGCTGTACGGGCTAAATGGCCCAAAACATTTCCATTAGGAGAAACGTGCTGTAGCTTCAGAAACGATTCGCCGATTCAAAAACGCATAGGAAAATCCAAAACAAATGCAACAATGGAAACGTGCTGCAAATGAAAAAAACATGCTGCAGAAAGCCAAAACAAATGCATTAACAGCAAACATGCTGTAAATACAGAAACGATGCTAAGTCAAAGTCACGCAAAGTAGATATGCAGCATTTTTCTGTAGCATTTGTTTTCGGGGTTTGTGTGTTTTTGACTGCATTGTGTCTGTATTTGCAGCACGTTTGCTGTTAGTGTATTTGTTTTGGCTTTCTGCAGCACGTTTTTCATTTGCAGCACGTTTCCGTTGTTATATTTGTTTTGTATTTTCGTATTTGACTTGGCATCGTTTCAGAAGCTGCAGCACGTTTCTCCTCATGGAAATGTTTTGGGGCATTGTAGCGCGTTTGCCCTTGTCGGCCACTGTAGTGCTGGCACTTCAATGCATCAAAAAACCTCAAAAAAGGAAAAGAGTGTGAACCCAGTCGCAGCCAGAGAAAATAGGGTGATATGAGACGCAGATTTGGCCGAAAGAGAGTTTGAGGTAAATATGTTTTTAGCAGTAGCTTTATGACACTGTCGGAATTTGATACACACTGTCTCTGGCTGCCAAAGCTCTAAACTGGCTGATCTAAGACCACAGTTTCTGATTGACAACCTAAAATTTCACCACATTTCTTCCCAATTGTGAACGTTTTTCTGGAAAGCACTGGGGCCTTTGGGCATAGTAAACATGTACATCTTCACACATTAAGTAATCACACACAACACTAACTCTATATATACAACACAAAGGCATCCGCACACTTGGGAACATACACACTTAATGGCAACCATAGATTGACAACTGTGTATGTGCCACATGTGCGATCTGTGGGTGCACTTCTCACACTTACACAGCCTTTCTTTGTCACTTCACCTGACACACTGTCAGTAACATTTGTGAAATTCATGTTGGTTAATCAGATAGACAAACTGGTGTGACTACATCTGTCAATTTCAGCGGCCTACAATGCTTCCCTCACTTTCACATTCACACAACACATTGTCCACACATAGACACACTGTCTCACTCCCTTACTTTTGTGATTTCCTGTCATCCCACCGATCTATTTCCTGGTTGTTACCTGTTTTTAGCCAGGTGAGAGTAAAGTGTGTGTGTGTGTGTGTGTGTGTGCTACTTGAGTAGTGACATACTCAGCAGAGAGTCACAGAGAGTTCATCCAACAAGAACAGGAGGATCTGCCAGGACTGTCATGTCCCAACAACTTTACAGGAAAGCTGACACACACACACACACACACACACGCCTTCTCATACACATACAAAGGAAACAATGCCCTCTGTATTCTACACTTCATAGTCAAATATGAAAGATTTTCAGTCTTCAATGAACAGAGAGTGGGAGCAGGAAAGAAAATGAGATTTGCAGTGGGAGGTAGCCATTGAGGAATAAAAAAAACATATCTGAGTGTGCGTAAAATATGTCTAAAACCACAATCTGTATATCTGTATAAACCGGGTCGAGTATTAATCGAAATAGAGAGAGTACAAGGTCACATATTTGGACAAAATATGAACTTATTTCCTGCATCGTCCTTGTGTCCCTGGAGTTTTCTGGAAGTCCCCCTGTGAAAGCTGAGAGGGGCCGGGTCTCTTATTCTAGTCAGGGCTTCATTCCCCTGGCCCGTCCCCATCAAAGGCCTTCTGTTTTGGGGTAAAAGAGTCCAATTTCTGGGCCTCCCATAACCAGGCCGTGTGGTGGCATGGAGAGAAGGGCCTGGAGCGGGGAGGTGCTAAGTGAGCGGGGGCCAAGCGAGAGCCTGGGGAGTGAGTAGACAGAGCAGGCCGCCTAATGGTTCCCTCGCTGGGGAGAAGAGGAATGTGTGGTGGGGGCGAGGAGGGGAGACAGGGCCTATATAAGAGGGATATGTGTGTATGAGTGTGTTATTTGTAGATGTTGGGGGAGATGAGTGTGTGTGTGTGTGTGTGTGTGTGTGTGTGGACTATATTTCCCCACAGTGCCCCCATTAGGAAGACCCTGGAGAGAAATACATTCAGCACTTCATTCATTATACTCAGCAGTCAGCTGTCATCTGTGTACTTACACCTACATGCATGCGCACAGACAAGCATACGCACACAGTCATCCCTGCATGGTCATAACCGTGTACGCGCGGCAGACACACATCAACGCGGCCCTTCACACATTAATATGTGAAGCATGTCACTGATACAGTCAGGTTTACACGTTTAATTCCCACTGGGACTACCCAGGCTAAACCTGTATTCTCCCAAAGCACAGTGGGTAATTTTTTTTTCTACTTAGTCCTTTAGAATACACACTTTATTAGGGAACACAAACTCTACATACAGGAGATACAGTAAAGACACATGACTCTAAACTAATCTGTATGAATGATAAGCTTTCATTACTAAACATTTTGTATGATATTAATCACTAATGGGGAATTACTGTTTTTTTTCTTCACGGTTGCTGAAATATGAACAAGGAAAGGGAATAGATGCTGGTAATACTGTCAAATTGTCCTGGCTGCCCTGAATGCAGAGGTTTTCTAATCGTTTTGGTTTGTGAAACCTTGAAATGAACCAGTGTCTACTTGCAACCCCACACTGCAGGTTGCATATAGCATGTCTGAGTTTGAGAAGTTCCACCAAAGAGTGATTTTCTTCTCTAAATTTGACAGTTTGTTTAATTTGAACAATTCATCAAATCCTGAAGACTTCAAAATATCCAGTATTTTTACTAGGAAAAAAGCAAATATTAGCAAGGTCAGAAAAAATGAATACAAATGTGTGTAGCACAACTATGGTTCATCTTCTTTCCTATCCTTTTCATGATCTCCCGACCCCCAAGGTTTATCTTGCGACCCCTTGGTGGCTCCTAACCCCAATTTTGGGAACCACTGGCCTAAAGGGAGGCACTTGTTACAATGGGGCTACTCACTGGCCAGTGGACACAGACAGTGAAATGCATTGTTACTGAGGTGGGCAGCTGCCAGGTGTGTACACACACAGACTGGTAAAAGCAACAACCCACCACGGATACATGACATGAAAGAAAAGCAATGGATCCTAAGAAAGTATTGCACAGTTCATTTACATCCCTAATATTTTTCTCTAAATGCTGATCTATATGTACACTACACACATGGCACAACATATAAACATACTGTAGATACAGACGCTGCATTTGTCTGTGCCACAGAGTACCTACATCTACATGTATGCGCACACACACACACACACACACGCATTTTTTATATCTTGATCCCCATCTCACCCCACTCAACTCTGCAGCTCTATGCTGCAGACAATAAAAGACGGAAGGAGGTGGAAGGATGGAGGGGAGGATGCGACTCTCCTGTGAAAATAAACATGTGAAACAAACACCCAGTGTCTGGGGGTCGGGTTTCGCTGCTGTGACGACATGAGCATGAGGCAGAGGGCCATAGTAATCGGAGCCCGAACAAAATACTGTAAAGGAATGGCTAGTGAAATAGACACACTCACGCACACATGATTCAGTTCGAAACTTCATGAGAGAGGGTATTTTTGAGTCCTTTTCCAAAATGTGGGGTGCAGAAGACAACACACTACAAGCTGAGAAAATGATGATGACTGCGCACATGCAATTAGACACATAAGCTTAAATGCATGAATGTATGAAAAGTACATGCAAAAACACACAGAATCAGCACAGGCCAGGGTAATTTGATCAGAACCCACTTTAGGATAACCACCCGCATGAGCCGGAAAACTGACACTGTCAACACAGTTCTGGGAATCCCCACAGACGGACACTCAAATGTACACATACATGCACGAGTACCCCTGAACTTCCACGCAAATGCGGAAATTTGTTTGACCAGGATGAGGTAAAGTGTATTCGTCCTCTAAACTGTAGGCATTTTTAAACAATGACAGCTGGTAGGTTATAACTTTAAAAACAATAAATGTGCACTACTGTATGAAATTACAGTATTTAAAGTAAGTCTATGTCATGTCCACTGCTTGCACTAGTTTGTATACGGACTTAAAACAAATCATGCCCCGCCCCCCCCCACAAAAAAAAACTGCCAGTAAAAGAGAAATGTCACACATTAATTAAAGTACACCATGAATGAACATATAGACAGCTGAGGAGGAATGTTAAAATGTCGACAAAAATCTAAACATGACAGCGGATGTAAGATCGAGTATCAGTACGGTATGTGTGAAAAAACATTACTCTGTTTCTCTTACTATTTCCCTCTCGCACTCGTCTTCTCTGTCTCACCTGAGCTAAAGGTCCTGGGAACAACATGCTTACTCCTGCCGTGAGTGACAGCTCATGGCCCCGAGGCAGCCAGCGCCGCCTCCAGGTGAGGTCTGACCATCTCAGGTTTCCATCTCAGCGCCCTCATTCATCTCCCACCTTCGCCTCCTCTCTCTCATTTTCTCGTAATGCACCTTAAGGCTCACTCTGCCACCTGACATTCACACTGCACATACACGCACATACGCACAAATGCAAAGTTTTGCAGAAGTTTCACAAAGACACAAGTGTATATAAGACTTCCACAAATATAGAATGACATAAATACACAGGACACAGTGACTCAGACACACTAATACACAAAGAGGCATGCACTAATTTAGTGTATTAAAATGGTGTAGGCCTACACATAGACACGCAATCATGCGCACACACAGAGTGACACACATACTGTAACACAAAATCACACACACAAAGACAGAAATACAGCAACAGAAAAATAAACCCAAAATGACACATTCCCCACCCAGCCAGGCACAAAGTTGAGAGGGCCAGAGCTTGTGTGTTTTTATGTGCGTCTCTATGTGAGTGTATGTGTATGTGCGTGTGTGTGTACAGTGCCTGAGGTAGTGGGGTTTCTATTACAGTGACGCTTCCTTTCCCAGGTGAAAAAGCCAAGCAGAGAGAGGCTGTGTAAAATCTCAGAGCCTCGGGGGGCTACAGCACCAGTCGTACCCCCTCATGCTTCCACTAGAACGCCCCCACCTGTCAATAAATCCATTTACATTCACTCTCATAATTTGATCAAAATCACAATAAGGTTGTACTGCAATTATCACAACTGTCATGTAGGTACACCTTAACCAGATTATCCTACTTGTATTAAGGATAAAATACGAGTAGGCGTAACTCAATTAAGAGCGCTGGATTAGTTGTCAGTCTTGTTTTTATCATACAGTATGTACTTAATCTGGTTTCTTTCTGTGTTTTGAATTTGCAACATCAACGTCACAGATGGAGCCAGAAGAAAAGCAGCATCTTTGGGGGAAAAAAAGAAGACTGGTTGGTCTGCAAATGCAACACATAATGATGAATCTCCATTTTGCTTCTTGTTTTTTGTGGTGACTAGGATGTTAGCTACCACACCTTAGCTAGTGGGTATTAAACAGCAAATTATGAAAACATGGGTTATTGCTGGAAATCTGGATACTCTGAAGCTGGCAGGTAGCCTTTACAAAGCCTCAACAGGCATTTTATTGAGACAGGTATTTTTTCAAGTTGGCGCCTCAGTAGATTAAAGGCTCCCAACCTTTTTGCACTGCGGTTCTCCTTCCTTCAACTCTCTGGACCAACACACGACTCATTTAGTCTTTGCTTGTTTTGTTTTTTTAAAAATTAAAGACATTTCCTGGAAAAGGTGTCTCATTTCTCCTAAACTAGCTTTTGAATAAACCTGTTTTAATAAAACTACACCAACCTTGTACAGATTCATTTTAGCTCTACAATGCCTAAAACACACGCCCCAAAGTTCACTGAGTAGCCCAGCTTCCAGCTGCCAGGCTGTTTAAACTCAAAGCAAAAATTAATTCGCCAGAACTAGGCCAGCCACC
>NTHP01000134.1:937220-959754 GCA_003416845.1 Oplegnathus fasciatus | reverse complement strand
GAGGGACGCATAGAATGAGCTATGAGAAAATAAAACAAAAGGAGACAGGGATAATGTTCTCAGCCATTTAAATGAAAGTGCCAAAAAATGAGGTCTGACAAAAAATGTGTAAATTGAAACGGCCGTACTTCAAGCCATTCATTTCCTGCGGTATCTGGGTAAATATTATGAACTCCACTCCAGAATACTGAGCACACTATCCATCATGACTCACACAAGCCAAGTTTGAGCTCACTTTTACCCCACTACCAACATAATTAGTTGGAGAATTATACAGTCTATACAATTGTAGGTGTGTGTGTGTGTGTGTGTGTGTGTGTGTGTGTGTGATGATACTGTTTTGTCCCTGGCAGGTCCTAGGGAAGATAAACATATTGCCTCAATCCAGGATACTGAGTTCTACAACAGGAAGGCAGTGAGCCAGGGCTGCATGCACACACACACATATATAGATGCATATTCGTATAGAGAGTTCATAATTCTCCAGCTCAGCAGGTGTTGAATGAAGTTCCATTACCCCCTGTTTTTTTTTTTTTATTTCTGCATTCAGAGTAAAGTATNNTGGATACAAACAAAAAAGCAAGAATCATGCAAGTACATCAAACTTCAAATAATGCAAGTACCACAACTTCATAGTGCTTTAAGTGCTACATTAGAAAGAAAGAAAGATAGAAAGGTGTTTTTTTTCAGATCAGTAAAAAATATACGGAAGTGTTCACAGCGTTTCGACCTACATGTAGTCTCCTAATCTACTGTATCTGCTAAATCTACAAAACGCCCACAACAAATGATATTTCACCAAGTATTGTGCAATGTCAATGAATACTATACAGTGTAATCTGCATCAGTTTTGTTTCACTCCCACTCACTTCACTGTTGCTGCCAGTTTCACTGTCATTAGCTTATGAAGCATGTTTGCACACGAAACATGTCAGTCTGTTTGGAACATTTTGTTACAACCTCTTGCAGTGCTTTTATTTTGTTAATTCACACAAAGCTCAGCTTTACCACTTCTCTTTCTGTTATCTATTCCGCTGTGTCTACAGTATATAGATTTAAAAGTAGTAATCTATTGGACTTGCCATGACAACCAATCAAAATGTAAAACAAATCTTATCATAATCAGTGTGGAAGAGGTGTTTTCTAATTCCCCTAAAGGATAATTCCGGGTTTTGGCTATCATTCCTATTGTTAATAACACTGTAGTCACAATGTCAATTGCGGAGAAGAAACACGAGCAGTCAGACAAAACAGGTTAGCCAAACTTATTGGGAAGAGAAAATGAAGGAAAACGGTGAAATTATTACCCAAATTTTTCACTGTAAGCATTCATCAGAACTTACAGACTGACTCCCTGGTTCAACTTTAACTGTACTGTGCTTGCCATAGCTGTATACACTGTGCAATGAGGAATTATTACCAATATTTTGGGTGCGCTCACTTTTGCTTTTACCTCCAAATTCAATGGTTTTAATCTGTTAAAACTAGTGGCTTGTTTCCAGCCTGTATGAGTCAGGCAGTCATGTTTCTTACTCCATTTGACTGTAGAAACGTTGCTGCGTTCCAAGATCTCAGTAATTATCTTGGTGAGTAAAATGTTTTCACAAAAAAAGCCACAAAAAGGAGACAAAAGTTCTAATAGCATGTACTTTTCCTTTAAGATGGATGTGTTAGTTAAAGTGTTGTGTATATGTGTCACCCCATATATGTGAAATGTCTATATATACACATATACACAGTATATACACACACCTGCCTAAAAGAAATCTTCAACTGATTAAAGGTTCGATTACATGCAACAACAAAGAGAGGCATGTTCTCTCCAAGTCATTGTTGCTAAGTCATTGTCTGTCACTAAATAAGGGTGTTAACTGTCATAAATGAGATATATAGATAGAGAGAGAGAGAGAGATTGGGAACCCTCTCTCTGCAGGCCAGCACAAATGGGAGACGAGGAGAGGTAACTGGATGGATTTCTCTCCTCATTCCAACGCCTCCAACAGTACCTGCCAGCTGGCCAGACGGGAGCAGAGACTTTTGGGATAGATTTATGTGTAGTGGTGGGTCTAAATTGGCCCCACATTAGGATGGCCTCTCACTAAAGAATTAATAATGATCGTTCCCGTTGGAGTGTGTGTGTGTGTGTGTGTGCTGGATTCTGGCAGCCTTTACATGTCTGGCTTGCCCTCTCTAAGCTGTTCTCCGTCAGCAATACCACACAAGCACAGGCAGACACACACACACACACAAGAAGCACATTACCAGAAGCACTTGCAAAGACCAACACACATGCATGCATGCACACACACACACGCCACCTCCTCGTCCCCACTTGGCTCTGGATGAACCGACCGCAACACACAAAGAGGCTCAGGAGATAGAGCGTGATGACTAAAACTGCTTCTCATTCATCACTCTCTTTTCAACCCTCTCTGTCTCTCTCTCGCCTCTTTACTCACCCATCATAAATACCACTGGTGCGAGAAAATCTATTTCCCCCATGTCTTCACACATGCACACTAAAATAGAGTCATTTCAATGCCTGTCTAAACAATCATTTTCATGTCTGAGGAGAGTTGGTTGATACTCGGCTGAAATATACTCAATATGCCCTGCAAGCCACTGGCTTCTGAGCTGAAGTGCCGGTATTGAAAATGTACACAAAGGAGGTGTTTATCTGGCAGACGCTGGATGCTTTGAAGCACACTGACAATAAGCTTCCACTAGCAACAGATTTTTAAGGCTTTTGAAACCACAGCTAAGCCAGACAAGTGCAAAACTGTCCTGCTGACCAGGATTTGAATACAGTTATACCATTATATCATGGAGGCTTAAAGGCCGAATCTGCAATTTTTTTATATCATACAATTTGAGCTAAATTCACATATGCAAATAAATATAATAATAATAATAATAATAGTAATAATAAATATTATATGATTACAAATTTGAATGGTAAAACAGCGATTTGTGTGTTTGTCAAATGCTCATTACTGAAGATAGAGGCCTATTTAAGCTCAGTGTTCACAGATATTACAGATGTAATCAAACCTTTATTAGCATCAAAAAACATTAATAACTTGTCTACCGTTCCCTGTATTAAAAGACCTGTAAGCCAATTTGGAAGTGACAGCATCTTGTGAATTTTGGTGAGGGGCGAACATTTTGATTAAATTTGGATAACAATTTAAACCTATAAGGTAGAATCATGGCTGCGCCCGAAATCACACCCATTATTATCCCTATATAACAGACGTTCAATAGTTTACTCTACAGGGAAAAGTAATTTGAGATTACAGTCATTTTTCATTAGCACTAACAGGTGAAGTGTCACACGACTGCAATTTTCACATCTACAAAGACACTGCATTGTGGTATTGTTAGCAGAAAGTGGTAAATGCCATGGACACTACTTTTTTCATTCCATTGTGGGGAATCTTTAGGGCACTATATAGTGCATAAATTTCACACTTGAATTTGGAAAATGGCGGGCAGTTAATATTGTGGACTTCATAGTAAATAGGGAGCAATTTTGGACACAGCTCATGAAAGTAAAATTGTTGAGGTTGATCTATAACATTTACTGAAGAAAAAGCTACACAAATATGGAAACATCATGCAACGAGTAGTAGGGTTCGACTGTAAAGTACTTTTGCAGAACAAAACAAGATTAATGTTCAAGTTTGAGGTAAAATGTGTTTTGTGTGTCAACAAAAACAGAGACAAGAAAGCCACTCTCCCCCAAACAAAAAAAAAATATATTTTTTTTAATCTTTGCACTTACTATAGAGGTGTCAAACACAAGACAGAGTTCTCTCTCCTCTTGTCTCACCATCTATGCCCATTTTCTCCTCCTCTTCACCTGGTGTCCCGTTTCCCCTATTTTAGCGCCCTCTCTTGCTTACTTTCTTACTTTTGAATCCATCACCCTCTTCACCTCCACATTGCCATGCTATGCGATTCTGCTCTTTAAAGAACACCACGGCTGTCCACAGCGGCAGCCTGAGAACTGTCACTGAGACTGTTTAACCATTAACAACGGATCACGCTCCTCCACTGCAATCACATCCTGTTTGCTTTGGAAATGGTCGGTTACAACAGGGCAACGTGGTCCAAGCCTTGATTAAAAAGACTCAGATGTGAGATTCAGGCAACGTTTATGCAAATAGATCTGGAACCAACAACGTGTGCACATGCAAGTGGAAGGAAGAAAGAGCCAACAGCCAATAAGCCCATTAACAGTGGTCCAAGTGCTGATTTACATGACTCAGATGTTAAGATCTATGCCTTTTAAGTATTAAGAGCTCTTAATAAGGTCATTTTAGTGCAATCCAGCAGAAATGGACATTAGTGCCATTGGCTGATGGACAAAGCTGGATGCAAATCCAGATTCCACCAAATTACTGAATGCAAATACTGTCTGACATCTACTGTATTACAACTATAGGTAACTCTGACTTCATCTACAGCATGCAGACAGAAATGCAATGTGATATAGCTTGTGTGCAAACATATACATACACAACACACATACTGCGATCTGTCAAAGAATATCTGAGCGATCCTGAAGAATGCAAAAGTGGACTGATCATTACAGACAAGCGCACACACTCACACACACACAAACTCACAGAAACTCTAGTGGTTTTCCAACGGAGTAGAAATATCATTATACAGTTAACTGTACATTACAAATGGGCTGCCAACTGTCTCTGGAGTAACACATGACCACCGATGGCTCCTGCGATTGGCTGGCTGGCAGAACGGCATGAGTATCGGGTTAGCGATTGATTGGGTGACGTGTGGTGGAACAGATGGAACAGAGAGGAAGTGTATTCCCAGGAAACCACACCAAACCATTGGGTTTTTCCACAGGCAGGTGAGGTGGACACACACACACACACACACACACACACACACACATACACACACTAACAAGACAATTCCTGAACCTACACCTCTCTCTCTCTCTCTCTCTCTGACTGGCTCAGGCTCTTCCTGGCTCTCTCTCCAGCACTCACAGGCTATTTGGTTCTGCATAGATCTTCATTATGTTTAATTACCTTCTCAGGTTTCACTGGAATGAATCCACATGTGAGTGAGTTGGGGGGGCGTTCTTTTCCTTTCCTGATTCTAAAGCCATTTTTTATCTGCCTAAGAGGTACAATAAAAAGCAGAATTGACATACTTTTCCATTGCAAGATTTATATTGGAACTAAACTGAAAAATCTGACTGGAAGTCTGCTTTGCCTTGACAAGATTCATGTTGTTGCTGGCTGACCATGGAAAACATCAAACATGGTTGGTAATGTTGAAAATGGGGTTTCAATGAACAAGAAATTTGTTCAGGAGAAAGTAAAAAATCTCACCTATAAGCAGACATAACTTCAATATGAGCAAGGAGAAAAATCCATGTAGTAGCCAACAAAAGCTGTTGCCTATATTCAGTTATTAAGCTAATCTACCTATGAGATCTATTTTTCTATAACAATTTTATTCAAATTTTTTTCTTCCCCTATCCTACTGTTTTTTTACTAGTTCAGCAGGTGGCTGTAGTTATTGCAGTAAAACTACAAAAAGGAGGCTTTTTCATCACAACACGACTGCAGGTGAGGCTGTTAATTGCTGGCGTGAATGCAAAATTTTGGTTGTTGGAAACTATCTGCTGTCTACATTTTCATAGTATAGTCAAATTGACATATGGGCAGATGAGGACGAGAACTGTCCTAGCAATACATCGCCAACAGCAGGACATTTTTTTAAAGAAAAAAAAACTTAAACTGATTTCAACTGGATTTTATGCCCTGATGTTTCTAAAGGTTTATGTGTTTGCTTGTGGTAATTCAGTTAAGATTTTAATTACCTTCACATTCTCCCTCACACATGACTGAGTTAAAACCTGCCCAATTCACATACACAGAAGAACTGATATGGAAAAAAGTCGAGATGGATTATTGTCGAGAGGAATTTGATACTGTCAACAGACCTGTATGCTGACAGTGTCAAAAGAATGGATATACTCTCTGTGCTGCTCCATCAGCCTCCCCATGAAAAAGCCGGAGCCAAGACAAGAAACTGTGTGTATGTTTGAAGGCCACTAGCCTACTACTACTACAAATGACAGTGTGTATTTTTTCTTACCTTCATCCCATATATTGTTACGATACAATAATGAATGTGTTCTCTCTACATGCAGGCTGGGAACATTGTCCAGAACTGGAAACCCCCAGAGGAAATAACAATAGAAGATGAGACTTAGCTTTCCAGTATTAATGACTGAAAGTAACTTCACTGCAAAATGACTGAAAAAGAACAAAAGTGTTCAGCAAATTTGTTCCTAGTTGAAAACGCGTTGGTAATCATGATATTGTATAACACATGACAATTAGGATCAGTGACTTATGAGATTAGTTTTTGGAAACTACAAATGGATTGTGCACCTGGAAAAGTAATTGTGAGGCACTGGTACTACAGTACTATAAAACTATTGGTACTACTGGACACCAACAAATCAACTCCCATAGTTTATATCAAGGCCATTCAAGAGGAGGGAAAAGACTATTTCAACTTTGACAAAAAAAACGTTGTTTACCTCTGCCTACTGTGATTTATTTTCCTTTAAAGAGGTTATAAACACTATAAGTTGCGAGAACTCACTTGTCTAAAAATGAAGTTTTGTTGGTTTGGAGTACATCACACAAGCCAAATGGCTACAGACAATATTTGCCCCGTGTGCAAGTGTATCATATTCTAGGACACGCCTGGTAGGGAAACACCGTGGGAGGCAGAAGAATTGCTCAAGAAGATGGCAGGCTAGTGATTTTATTTACCGAGAGCAATCTGAGCCAGGCTTCTGAAAATAGTCTAATCTCATTCCTCCTTGGTGAACTATATAGTATACATTTCAATATTTACTTGGAGAAAAAAAAGACTTAAAAGAAAATCCATCTGCATAGCTCCCCTCTCTGGGTTCATTCAACAACACTATTTTTCCTCTGAGGGAAAATAAATTGTTCAATATTTCTCCACCATTACATGGGAACCAAAAGGGGGAAAAAAATAAACAAAAGCAACTGGAAATAGCCTCAGGGGCAAACAGCTAAACAAACTCTTTGCGGAATATTCTTTTTCTGATTCCTCTCTAGTTTTCTGTCTGGTAGGAGGTCGGCTCATGCACTCTCTGAAAATAGGTAACTGAACTGTACCTTTTGGAAATGCCGGTCACTGGGGTAGTACCACGTACAAGTGCAATATAGCATTCTGTCTTGCAAGCTGATTTTTGTACCCCTACCATTTTTTCATTAAAAAGTACAATTACGCACACCACAACAGTGTACTATGTTGTATTTACTTGTATTTAATTTTATTGGCAATTTTCCCCTTTTCTCCCAATTTCAATGCTTGACACCTCTCCAAAATACCAATACACAGAGTCACCAGCTGCTCATTTTCACCTGCAAGGGAGGAGCTTCACTTGGATGCCATGTACCGGCGCACAATTGCTAATACATCAAAAAGAACATGATCTCTCGCCACCTTCCCACCCACAAACACTGCCAGTAATGTTCAATGAAGCACCCAGCCAAACCTTGAGCACCACTGCAAGGGACTGAACCACTCTCTGCTGAGGTGGGTGGCGGTTGCCCCTGCACCTCTGGGCGATCCATTCAGTCTGCTACCAGCTGTCTTCAACTATTAATTTGTTTGGGATGCAATTAAAATTCAGATACAATAATCTGGACTTTAGAAACAACCTTCAAACCTTTTGTATCAGATTGCTAAAATATAACACACTGTAAAATAGTCATAACCAATATGATAGTTAATGTACTACCATACATACAGAGAATCCTGGAAGATTGCCTACTAGACTGAACTACTACTTTATGCCTGTATGGTGGATCAAAAGCATCTAGTCTCACAGGAGCCCATATTTTACTTGGTGCTTTTTGGTGTAAAAATGTTCTCCTCCGGGACCACTATTTTTGAGTGTGCTGCCCACTGTGTTGAATTCTGCTTTGCTTCAGAGACCTGTGGGGGTTTACAAAATGTCCTATGAAATCCTGCTGCTGTGGGCACGCCAAACATCGCTCACCAGATAGCAATACGTATCTGCGCTGCTGGTGCACTTACAGCCTGACAAGCGAGAGAGTGTTTTGTGTCGTGCTACAATATGGAGGGGATGAATTCGCAGGTGTTTAAACTGTAAACTAGATGAAAGCGGCTCATTTCACGGTACCTGGGCAGGTAAAAACAGAGAAATCAATGATGGATTTGGGAAAAGAATCATACAAGAAAATCTGTCCCATTGTTACTAGGAGCTGTAGCAGTTTGACACAACCCCTTGCCAAAATATACAATAATTTCTATTTGATCAGCTGCACTGCATTTGCTGTGTAAATGGTGTATGATTGGTACCTGTTGTGGCCCAACGTGAAAACACATTATTTACTGTTAATCTAATGAAATTTTGATAAATAATAACTGTTCACATTTTCTATTACAACTCACTTTGTTTGCTGAATACATTTCAGAATATTGTGCTGATATGAAGTGTTTTCTGTAGTTCGATCAGCTCAGGAAGTATACCAAGAGGACCACCTTTTCAAAAACAACTTGCAGTAGTTTTCCAATAAACTCGAATGTGATGGGAACATGCATCTGACAAAACTGCAGCCTTTAAAATGAACTAATTACAGAGGGTGTGAAAATGCCCTTGATTTGCAATCAATTATTCTGCAGAGCCTTCCTAAAGTGTTTAGTTCCTCTTACAGGTGCATTTAAAATACAGCTACTGGGAATTTGCAAAATCACTTTCACTGGGTTTATTATCTGTGTTCCTTAAAAGGTGCACCACACCCTTAATATTTTAACGACAGGTTAAATCCATGTTCAGGAAACACTACTTTGGTAGCCTAAATCCATGTGTAATCTGTGTCAAGGAAATTGCTCCCATGTGTGTTAATGCTACCGACAGCACTATTAGGCCTCAGTATTAATGGCTTGCTGAAACACACAGCTAAACAAACAACAGCTAGCTTACCCTGTCTTTGCCCTGAGGGGTCTACAGTACTACACAGGCTGGAGATGTTACTTGGCCCTCACACAGTAGCAGCTGTGCTAACAGGCACAGCTTGACTGGTCTGAAGTGTTAATGGTTATGACATTACAGCAACAGCATTATCACCAAAATACCAGAGCAGTGAACTGTTGTTTTGTACAGATGTAAAAATAAATGTTTAATTTCAGCATTGCACGCGTGTTAATGAATTCCCAGGAGGTAAACTCCCATGATAGCTGTGCAATGGTTCAACAAAACTGCCTCACATTTTTCAAGGGAAAGAAAAACCCCAATCTTATGAAGACTGTTCTTATGTGTCAAAATCAGAAATCATCTAATCGGTCACATCATTTTCACTGGTGCTGGATGAGTGAACATATAAGATCCTCTTGAAGTGCATTTTGATGCTTTCTGAGCAATTTGGGCCAGTGTACAACAATGCTTTAAAAAGATCATTGTATTATATATGTATTCTAATATATTATTCTACTAAAACTACTAAGGGGGAAAATTAAAAATGTCTAAGATGCACAAGTAAAATAAAAGAAATTCAGTGTCTTGTTCTAAGTAAGGGTTCATGACAAGGCCATCAGAATACTGGAGATACTGTAATCCAAGAGCAGCTGGTACAAAAGTAACATCACACATCATCAGTGCTCAAAATTAATTTCATATCAGTTAAGTGAATGTACCATAAATACATTTGAATAATATATCAAATATATATTTAAGTGACAAGCTGAAATGCTTAAAACCTGTTGCTGTTTAATTTATACAAATTATAAAAATTAAAATTACGCATGAGATGATGAAACCACTTGCTCTATATATGATGGAAACACAAGGCCAACTGTTTAGGGGGCAGCCCCACTGGTCCATTGTGTCAGACCATGTTATTTTAATTTTATTTTCAAAGAGAGCTGTCCACTGCCAAGAAGAGCTAATGAGATCTCTATATTTCATTTTTTTAAGTTCAATACATTTGAACATTTTCGGGGGAGTCCGCTCTATCACCAGCTGTTGAGTTATGTAAGTGGAGTTCTTAAGTTTGTTTTGAGAAAATGTTGCTGAACACCTTGGAGGAGACTACAACTAATGCAGCGTACAATATCACATTATCCTTGGGGCCTGATTATCAGTGGCCATGGCCTCTTGGCTGTCCATACTGAAAGTACAACTATGAGCTACTGTACATGGTTGTAAATAAAACAATTGTTTTTTTCCATCCAGCTTCCCATAAAAAAGGCCCCAAAAAAACCATAATCCAGAGGAAACATACAAAAACAGAAGAAGTTTTCTGGAATATTCCATAACATAACCGTTTCTAAGTGGAAGTGAATTCCCCCTAAGCTCCCACTTCCTTCCTCCCCCTGACACAATGTTGCTATGGTCTTGGACTGGGTTCCCTGTGGGATGAACATGAGATATGTCGATGAGATATGCTCATACACTCTCTGTATATGTGTATGTGTGTGTCAGCGGGGAGGATGGAGGGGGTATGCCTGGACACTATGTCTATATGTGTTTGTGTGAATGTGTATGCTTTCACACTATAAGTCTGTGTCTGCGAGAGAGAGAGAGATCTTGCCAGTGTTCTATATTGGATGTATATAAAGGCTTTGCCTATAGTAAATCCCAAGAGGTGACAGCCTAACCCAAACACTCAGCTGTCAATCACTATAAGCCACCAACCACGGTCGTGACCCGGGAACAGGAAGAGGCCTTGTTGTCCCTGAACGGATCTCACTGTGCTACTCTGGAGGGAGCCATGTATATAGGGATGTATCTGTGTGTTTAACTTACTATTCAGTACAGTGTATGTTTGTGTGTAGTGGGAGTTCAGCATAAGCGGTGGACTTTCTACATTTGACTTCTATGACAATCTTCAATCAACATTAGCATATTAGCTTTAAGTGACACATGGCTGAGTTGCTAAAAATGTTAAATGTGGTAAGACATACCTCTTTTTGTACAATGTGCTCCAAACTCTCCCACTTTATGATTGGTGGAATACTACACTTATGCCTATAATTTTTACAAAACATAAGATTACAGAGCAGTTAATATTCCTGGTATTCTTTGCATCTGATATGTTGGATCAGTATCGGCCCAGATACTGACCTTATTAAGCAGATCGGGTATCGGCCATGATGTAAGTGACCCACATTACATAGTTTCTTTTTCAATGCCATTATATAATTCAGTGTTTCCACTATCAGATCCACTCATTCACTCGGGCTGGAATCCCTGGGTTAATGTTACCTTATATAAAAAAAGATTTAAAGGATTTCCACACAGTGAGATATACAGGTTTTAAATTAAGGAAAAAGAGAGCACTGATATTGGATTGAGAGTCAGTATCGGCAAAAGCCCTGAGTTTATGGTTATCATGGTTATCGGGAGAAGTAACATATAGGTGTGGCCTCAATGTGCATGTAAAATGATTCATGTTGGCTGATGCTGCTAAAGTAGGTCATCAAAACCTAAAAAACACAACTGTTGACACTGGCATACCCGGCAACTGGAAAGTTACACTAATCTAATCTTTTCTTCCTGTTGCAGTCTAATTTTCTCTCGTGGCTGATCTATTATTTTGTTCTCCTCTTTTTCCTTTGCTGTGTGTGTCTACTGTATGTAAAAGGGTCTGTAAGTACAAAGTTAATCAAAGCATAATTTCCAATATTCTCTATATAAGAGTGAGGAGATGGCTGGTGAGCACCTGGCACCTATGAAAATATTTACCCAGACAGGAATCACTGCTAAGGGGACTTTTCTTTTGACATACCCCATTCCTCTGTTCCCTTTTCCCTGCTTTTCCACTCCACATCCAAGAAGACTTAATACTGATTAAAACAAACACACAGTCTTAAGGCATTACCCACTTTGTGGAGATAAGTGGCGAAGCTGCTGGAGACTGGGAATTGTAAGTGACGTAGTAGAAGTAGTTTTAAAAACGGTTAGCAAAGAGTTGGGACATTAATCAGCACAAGAGATGACCAGGAGGAGAGAGGAAGGGAGGAGGGAAAACACATGCGTACCGGAGATGCTTTGAAGGAAAAGAGCTGTGTCTTCCCCCAAGGACATTTCAGTAACTACTAGCTACTAATCAGATGCTTGCTCATTCACTGCCATTTATCTTTCCCCTCACTGGGGAAGCCTTTATAAGCTCTGCTGGTGTAATGCAAAAAGCCACCTCATCTTCCCTCAGGAATACCTCTATTGTTATAATGTGTGTTCGCGTGCTTACAGAGCTTATGCTGTGGGATATGTAAATGTTATGGCTTTCATATATTTGATCAACTTTGCTTAGTTAAAAGAGTTTATTTCATTACACAGAGGCTCATACTTTCCCTGCAAAGGCTAATGCAATCAGTAATAAAGACAAATTTTCTCCTCTCTGTCAGTATTTGTGTGTCAGTGGCTCTAAGTGAGTGTCGGCTTTTTTGAGCGTCCTGGTGTGTGATGAAGTATGTGAAAAGTTGACAGAGAGAGTGTGAGAAAAGGAACAGACAGAGAGACAAAAACACATGTACTGTGTGTTTGTCTCTGAGCCAGTGAATGAAATATACTGCCTGAAGTGTGTGTGTATGTGTGTATGTGTGTGTGTGTGTGTCCTGGCACGTGTGAGGTGGTGTGTGGGCGTCGAGAGGGAAAGCTCATAAAACCCATGATCACACTGATGAGGTCACGGGGAGTGAAACCGGAGAAAGCCTTTCATTTCCTGTCTCATTCCATCCCTCTCTCTCCTACCTCCATTCATCCATCTTTCCTCTCTTTACTCCTGTTTTTCACTAGTGATGCCAAAAGCCAGAGTCTTTCTCACCCTCTGCCTATCTGGAATTTTTCAGTATGCGTCACCCAATACTGGAAAACAAGAATATGAGAGAGAGTTTGGTTTTTTAAAAGTGACTGATGCTTGCATTAAACTGTTATACTCTTGTACTGTCTTTCTTTAAAATACAGAAGCAAGTAAACAAACAAGGGCTGCAACTAAGGATTTTTTTCATTATCAGTTAATCAGCCAATTATTTTCTAGATTTATTGCCAATTGTTTGGTCTATAAAATGTCAGAAAATAGTGAAAAATGCTTACCACAATACTCCAGAATCCCAAGGTGACATCTTCAAATGTCTCCAATACCTAAAAATATTCAGCTTACAATCATATAAAACAGAAAAAAGCAGGAAATCCTCACTAATGATAAGTTGGAACCAGGTAATGTTTGGCATTTTAATTGAGAAATGACTTAAATGATTAATTATCAAAAAAGTTGCAGATAATTTTTAATCAATCGATTAAACGTTGCAGCTCTAAAACAAACTACACACTGTAACTACACACAGTCTATAAATCAACTCCAGATGTTTAAAATGCAAACTCCAAGTTTTACAAATACATTTCATTTTAAAATTGTCAAATTCCTCTAGCAATTCCGCCATGTGCAAAACTTGAAACTTGTAGAGAAAACTAAAGACTACTAAAGAAGAAACTATTCCGAAATATAAATCTATTTATAGGGTGATCTGCATTACCAAACTTTAGATGTGTGTTAGAAGTATACAGACAAGGTTGGTGCTCTGCGAGGCCACAATTCATGGAAGCTACAGGGAGGAAAGTTTGCTAAACAGTGGGTTTCAGCAAAGTGAAATGCCAATTTGAGTCTGTCACCAGATATTGAGAGTCAACATGCAAGTACAATCTTTGGTAATACTGTCAGTATAAATGTGTGTTGCCCACAGAGAATAGTTTTTCTCACAAAACTTACATCTCCTGCCAAAGGGAGACCGTATTGATGTCAGTGGTCACACCGCTAACCTGGAGTTATGTTCTGTTGCAAGGAGAAACCAGCACTAACCATTGCAATCACACTGTGGCAATCATAGCCATGGAACAACACAAAGGAGAGAAGATGAGAAAGTGTTCTCAGAGCAGGCGCCTGAGCAATGGAGACTCTGACTAGAGGTGTATTACTCCCCCACTTACTTTAGATAGTAGGCACTCTAAACTTAGCAAGCCTATTTACCTCATTGCTTATTGCTAGCGCAGCTGTAATCTAATGTAAAAAGACAATGTCGTGCTCACTCTGATCGTCAAAGTCACAGTCGTGAGCAGTAAGCTCACTTTTACACACCGTTGTTCATAAAATTGCAGGAGGAAGTTAGACCAATATACAGTATACACACATACAGTACATTCAGCATTCAAAGTCAGACTTATGTTGCTGTGTCTCATGAACGTAATAAATACCCAAACACTGTTTGCATTGCCTAAATAAAAACATTTAAATACTGTAGTATACTGGATGCTCATGATTCCCACAAGATATCTTATAGTCCGAGATAATTTGCTGAGCACATTCATGTTACAAAGGGAATAAATCTTTTTTTTTCTAAATTGTAATGCCCCTTTCCTTTTACACCAATTTCAGGAAAAAGAACCTTGTTACTTTTGTACATTAGATAGCAAAAAATCACTGTATGGTGTTAGCCTGTCCAGCACTTACTTGTATTGTTGGTTGGCTGCAGCCTTTAGGAGTTGTTTGTAGTGCTTTAGACTACTCATGTTTTCTTTTTGACAGGTGGTCTGAGAAATCAGAGATCAACAGAGAAAGCTATTCTCTTCTCAATGTTTGCTTAGCAGGATGCATTTACTAGCTGTGAGAACCATTCTCTCTGCTACTGTGTGAGAAAAGTTAAGATGATTTTGTGTCCACCTGCGTCTCCATGGCTGGATCTTGAACAAAAGATGATGAAAGAGAACCCTGCATGGCCACTTGGGATATTTTTCTTTGTTAACTTGACTTTTAATAGCCTTGGACTTGTGAAACAACAAATAGCCAAGGTGTTTCATGAGCGAAAGTGTGACATTAATTTAATTGTTCGGTTACCATGAATTTTCTTCACATTTCACCAAAGCCTCAAGGCACACCTGAGCTCACTCCATAACACAACAGCTGTGAACCAGTGCAGCAGCGGATAACAGAGAACTACAAAACTACTCCCGCAGTTGCTCTTCTTCTTATCACAGGCTCATTACTGGTCAGTGTTTGACAAAAACTCCGAGGGGCTGCAGTAGCTGGCTGCCAGATTGCCTGTCCCATCTGTGTGCTCACGTTTAGTAGAGGGAGGAAAATTAAAGGCGGGAAAAGCAGGAACGATGCTGAGGGAAGACGTGTCTACTTGTACGAATACATGTATTCCCCAAAACAAAAACACTGGAAACATTCAAACAAGAGACTGTGCCAAGCTACAGTATATGAGAACAAAACAAACAAAGGCAACAAAATGACAAAGGGAGTTAACGTCAAATAAAATAAGGCACCTTGATTAGAAAATTTCTTTCGAAAAATGAGTTCGCAAAGAAATACAGTATGTGAAAATAGTCTGTATGTGCATGTAGTTTTCTCAGATCATCACTAAGCAAACTGCCACCTCTGATTAATCTTGATCGAACATCTCTTTGTGTTTGTGTGTCTAGAATATATTCTATTTGTTCCCCCAAGGGGAGATAGTGAAGCAGCAGCACTAGCAGTGATTAGGTATTCTGCGTTCAGTATAACGTTTAGCACGGGGGACCTCAGGCTTTCTCAGAACCATATTTTATGTATTTTTTTTTTATTTATTCCAGTTTCATAAAAACAAACAAATTAGATAATGTGGATGGGGAGTCTGGGATTAATTTTGAAGCAGCTGATTAGTGTGTGTGTGTGTGTGTGTGTGTGTGTCCTGGGATAATTGTGTCTGGGACCATGCCTAAAAAGCCTTCAGGCTTTACTGCAGTCTGGGAGATAGAAACACTCCCTCCTCCTCCTCTCCCTTTCTCCACCCATCCCCCCTCCAGCCCACTCATTTGGTCTTTTCACATTTTCCTGTTGTCTGGAAGAAAAACTTGTTTTTAACTGGTATCTTCTTTCCTCTTTCCATCACTTAACACATCCGCTGCTCTATTTCTCCCACCTTCCTTTTCTCCCTGCTTCATGCCATCCTCTCTCTTTTCCCATTCTCATCCATGCCCATCCTCTCCGATATGAAGCAGATCACACCGCTGAGTGTCTAATTAGCTGAATTCTTCATTTTGAGAAAATGTACATCAAGAGCGCAAGGTGTACAGGAAATGTTTTTAATGTCAAAACCTCAACTGCAGATGAAGCAAGTGATTTTACAATTTCAAATCTATTAAAGTTACACGTTGATTTGTTCAAGTGTCCACAAACACAGTAAACAAAGTCTGCTTTGAATAACATAAGATGTGTCTCGACAAACTGTTCAGAGCAGTACAAAACATAACATATCTTGAAGAGTTGAATGTGAATAATATTTAAGTATTATTATATTTGTAGAAAATGAACAATAGCAGCTCAAGTATGAAGGTATCAGTATTACTGCTAAAGTGCAAATAATTATGGGTTCCATCTCAATGAGCCGGCCAATCAGAGTCTCTTCTAACGATCAGTAGACCTCAGTGTGTGCTGATAGCTAGCCAGGAAGTTGACGGATAAATAGGGACATTTTTGTCTTGAATAAGGCAATCAGGTTTAGTGTTCAAGCCCAAGCAAGTGCCACTCCCAATGATTCTCAGGGACCCTACACAGGCTGAGAATAAGTGCTGCCTGACAAAAGGGGAAAGTAAGTCTCCCAGCCGTTAACTTAACTGTAAGGAAGTTTGGTTTGTTTTTATTTCACTGGACTTGTAACAGCTGTTTCTGAGCTGATTTATTTTAAAATCAACAATGCAGGAAGTGCATTTCAAAAATTGCGAGCCCTTGCAAATAATTGGTTGAACGTGTGTCATGACAAGTAAAGGGCCATTCGTATAAATACACTTAACAGGTTGCCTGTTAAAATGCCTTATTCAGCTCTGCTTATAAGAACCATATCAGTTCTCATCCACAATCACTGTCACCATCATGAAGTAATTTACATCTCAGTAGCTTTGTGTCTAATTTCCTGTCATAAATCCAGTCCAATTATAGGATCTTCATTATGGGAATTAAGTCACTCTATTGAAGGACCCTGATCAGGTCCAGGCCGATCCGTCCCCTCTGAGGGTCCACATTCAGGACCCGAACCTCCACCCGTTCCCCAGGTCCCAGGGCCAGGCTACGGCGGCGCTGGCTGACAGGCAGTTTGTCCAGGGTGATGTTGCTCTTGTGGATGAGGCCCGAGCGGCCAACACCGATATCTACAAAAGCCCCAAACAGGGCTGTGTTGTCCACCCGGCCCGTCAGCACCGCACCCACCCGCAGATCACTCATCGACACAATGCCCCGCTTAAAGTCCGCCTGCCCAAAATCTGGGGATGGCAAAAAGAGAGAGAATATCAAAAAGATGAGGTGGCTAGATGGAAGGGAGGGAGAGAGATGTATGACAAAATCAGGTACGGGTGGCAGCTAGCACAAATGTTTGGGAGGAGGGAAACAGGAAAAGGGGATGCAGGAAAGTGAGGGGCGGGGCAGAAATGACAAACAGATATTACATTTCGAACAGCAACCCAATACTTGTGTCTGCATACTTCCACATTTCTCAGTATTCTATTCTACCCCACTTTCCACTTAGCCTATTCATGAGAGATCTTTTTCCTTTCTGTAGCATTAACACAAACAAGGAAGGCTCGCGCCCCAGGAAATAGTCCGGTCCAATTATCCTCCCCACAGCACTGATTTCATGCGGTAGCCTCGGCCCATCTGTTTACTCAGCTGAGCACTGGCTAGGAGGCCAAGCGTAGTGCGCTGCAACCGAATAGGGCCAACCTGAGGATGAACCTTGAAGCTGCGTTCCTTAATTTTGAGAAGAGTTAGCCAGCACTAACTGGGTATCCAGGCTTGACTTTTTTCCTCTCCACATGAAACTGTATGGAAAAGGAGAACCTGGTAATAAGGTACGGAAGTTATCTTATATCTAAGTGACCAGTCGGGAATCAAACAACTGTAAAAATATGTACAAACCAAGTTGAGTGCTTTTGCACTTCATCCTTATTTTACATAAGGACAACAGGCCAAGTAGCCTTATCATTATTAACGTAGGACAAGGCTAATTGACTAATTTATTTTTCAGAAATGGTCATTTTTAAAATTCTTTTCAAATAGCAGATACTATCTTCAAAATTGCAGCTCTCTATGCCTTATTATTTGCCAAACAATCACAAAAGAGCAAAGACTGCTCCTTTACACATAACAGCATTATAGCCTTAATCAGAATTTGTAACAAAGGGACTGTTACTTATATTTCATTGAAAAAGCTTGTTAAATCTAAAATCTAAATCTAGATGCATCTACAACACATGGATTGAGCTAACTGCTCTTGTATTTCATACAACTTTTTTCAAAATATATACAAGAAAAAGTGAGACTGAGATGTGGCATAAACTCATCTTGAAAAAAACAAGTTTGAGCTACAGCAAAACAGCTGAAAATGTAAAAGTTTGTGACTGTGTATGATTTTTATTGGTATGTTTATGTGTGCCTGAACTCAAAAGTATGAGATTAAGGAGGAAAACAGAAGTCTTTGTGTATTCGTGTGTGTCTGTAAAGATATTCTGTCCAACAACACAGTCTGCTGGACTGATCACACCCTGTCAGAAACATACTGCTTGTGTTGTTGGGCTACAGGGAGGAAGCCACAGCACTGTCAGATCAAGTTACACTGCCAAGACATGCCTATTATAATAAAGGCACAAGAAAAGTCAGTGTGTGTTTTAACTAGCAGGCCTGTCCAAGAACTGGACAAATACAAGTTCAACTTCCTATCAGTCAGTTGGGACCTATAAAGGACATTATGAAGGAAAGATGAGAGACTAATAGAAGTTACTACGACTGCTAGGTTGCAGATAGGTGCAGTCTATGAAATTTTATATGATTCAAACCACTGATAGTTCTGTGTTCAGTGACAAGATTTTTATCACAAAAATATATGTAGTAACAGATGTATGACTGAGGGGAAATGGTGTGGTTTTGCTCAATTTGGATTCCCATTAATTGATAAAAAAAAGGGTGTGTAAAGAACAAACACATGTAAACATTGTTCTTTTCCTCTCACAATCTGAAATATAAAACAATTTAGAAAATCTGTATATACTGTATGTTGACTTTAGATGGATGAACAGGCTGTACTTTTGCCTCTTGGAAATTTTTGGCTATACACTTTGTATTTTTGTACTTTGTGTTCGTGTTCTTCCACAGTTTTAATCATGCTGTTAATCTGGTGTTTTGCCTGAGAACAATTTCTGGTCTTGACATTATTTGTTTACACTATGTCAAAAAATGTGTTTATATCAATATGTCAGTACAACTGTGAGCGGCAGGAGTCTTACTTTGTCGTATGTCAAACCCAGGAGGCTGCGTGAGGCCATCTATGATGAGTTTGAGGGTCTCAGGTGTGGTGTCCACTGTCCTGGCCAGTCCCTCGACACTGCTGGTCCTAACCTTGCTCTCCACACACTGTTGCAGGCCTGCACTCCCGATCTGGTCTGCACTCCCACCCACGATGGACAGAAATCTGGACAGAAGTAAAGTTTGTAAAAAAAAAAAAATATATATATATATATATATAGTGTGAAAAAAAAACTTCTAAAAACTACAAAACACTGACACTAAATAAACAAGTTATTCTTCTTATGTTTAGGTATGCACACATTATGTAGTGGCCAGCAAGAGACAAAGTGTTCATAAATGAGTTTTAATAGCAAGTGGTCCTAGTTGGGGGCTAAAGCACATGCACCACATCCCTCACTGACTGAAGGACAGACCTGGGGCTATGAGGGATGGAGTAAGAGAGAAGGAAAGAGGAAGGGATGTGATGACAGACTGGGAAGAATGATGAGGAAAAGTAGAACTGTCAAAAAAAAAAGAGAAAATAAAAGATGAGAAATGCAAAAAGGTAGGAAGGAGGGAGGGATAAGCCAAGCCAATGCAGGTAAAGTGAGAGGGAGCTGGGGGGAAGAAGGGAGGGCAGGAGAGGTGTGGGAGTAATTACACACAAAGTCAAGAGCTGCCGAGGCGGGGCTTTCTGTTCTAAAAGCACACACAAGCACAAATACACACATTTATTTTACCCCCTATTAAATCAGGTAAATCCACAGAGGGCTGTAAACGCCCTGACACCTTGTCTCATGAAACTGCCTCCACTTTGCTAAGGTTGGACTGTTTGTCCATCGGTCAACCGCCTGGAAAAATCTCCTTCTATCATTTTATTCTAGCAGGATGTCCCACCTCCAAAATGTCTAGACAGTCTGTCAGGTTACACCATTTAAAATTCACTGAGCCTGAGATTTAAATCCAAACTAATTAGCTAGTCTACATTATAAACAGACTTAGTAAAGAACTGGCATGAGAGCCAGAGTAGCAAATAGGGGTTATGGAAAAAAGTGTGATCTGTCTGTCTGTGTGAGTATTGTGCGTACTGTATATATTATTTACAGTAGGCACTTTCCACAGCTTGTGACAGATGTGAATGCATTCGCCTCTATGCATGTGTTCATGTGTGGACCAGCTGGGTAGCGTCTGTGATGGATGTCGCTCACTGGCAGCCTGACGCCAAACAGACTCTGCAGCTGTCCCCCACCCCCCATGATGGACAGAACAGGTGGACACATACACACAAGACCATACACACACACACAAAGTTGATTCATACACAATGTTGTTCAGAAATGCTCATTTGGCAGTAGCAGGGACAGTGCGGATGTAACAGGACACGGCTTGTGTACAAACTATGTATGAGACAGCTGTGAGTGGAGAGGCCCATGCCAGCAGAGTCACCGTCTACCGTCCAAAAGAGGGAGATGAGCGGAATCAATCCCTCAACACAAGCAAGCCAGATCGGTACAAAATAGAAGCAGAGTATGTGCCAGAAATGGCTTAGTGGTGAGGAAACAGCACCTTTGGACCAAAATGGATGCTGTCTAACACTTGGATCTTCTCCCCTGTGTCTCCCTAGGCTTCTTAGCTTACCAACCATATATCTCTTTACAGGGAAAGAAATACTTGCATCTTGGTGGCCCAGTGGTCTAAGACGTAAACCACATAGCCCCCATGGTTTGAATCCAACCTGGGACCTTTGCTGCAGGTGATCCCTCTTCCTCTCTCTTACACACAGTACTTCCTGTCTTTTTCTACTGTGTCAAAATTTGTAAAAATGCCAAAATCTTTGAGGGATTAGAGGTTACCCAATTTATTTTAAGAAACATTTTGGATGTCCATCTTCAGCACTCACTGGAGTATAAAATGCAGCACAGGAGGGAATATTTTTCCCTACTTAAGTACAACAAGCAAAAGTATATCATAAGTCTCATTTCTCATTTTAGAATTCCTTACAGAGATTCATGGAGAAACGTATCATCTTGCTGGAAATTTGGAAAAAAGCTGTTTATGCCACTAAGACTTCCAGTGCCACTGGGACTTCAATCAGCTTAAAATACTGAAGCTTTTCTGTTCATATACGCTGAGGCAGAACTGAATGCATCTCAATGTATACTCACCGATAGTAGATCCTCAAACCCTTTAAACATCTGACTTTTAAACTTATGAGCACAGAGGTCCAAGAGAGTACACATTATCAGTTTCAAGACTGAATCTAGGAGCATCCCTTTAACCTCTGAGTGGCAAAAGACATTCAAGATGCAATGATAGAGGAAGAGGAGAGGAAGAGGAGAGGGAGAGGAAGAGGAGAGGAGAGGAGAGGAGAGGAGAGGAGTGGAGAGGAGAGGGTGAAAGCGGTGTTGAATTAGGAGCAGCCTACATTCTGGCTCTGGATCTTACAATGGTTTTGGCGGGTGGTGGGTTCTACTTTCAGGTGTGTGTGTGTGTGTGTGTGTGTGTGTGTGTGCTGCCATCTCATTTTTCCAAGGGTGTATGTTAGTATTTAAGGGGTACCAGGAGTCCAGAGGCCTCCACCACTGTTGGGTTCATACTCATATAATTACTACCAACACTGTGTGTCTGTGACTGTGACTGTGTGTGTGTGTGTGTACGTGTGAATGTGGGGTTGGGTGGGCTAGGATAGATTTTATCCAGGCCCACAGCAAGAACCCACTCTGTCTTGTATTATAGAAATATTGGGCCCCGACTGTTACATATCAGAGAAATATTCATCATAGAGTGGACCCCCTCTGTCTCATATCTGAGTAATACTATATATTTCATGGACTCAACTGTCTAACAACGATACGCTTCATTGATATTTTGATGTGAAATATTCTAACAGAGTAGATCATCTACAGTTAAATATTAACATTCTTTAGAGAAAGGTTTCATTGTTACATAGCAGACATGTATTTGCTTTTAATCAAACATATCCCTCTTTTTCTGAAACAAAGGTTGACAAACTGTATCTGTGTTCTTGCGTGTGTGTATGTGTGTTGTATATGGTTACAAAAGGGGGTGATGTGTGGGCTGTGAGCAGTAATGGAGGATACAGTTTCACTAATGTGATGAACATGATATTCCTTATACACCATAAAGACACACACACACACACA